>JARJDX010015926.1:0-21354 GCA_030264735.1 Gymnusa sp. GC000175 | reverse complement strand
TAAAATCCAGACCTGGCTTAGCAAAAGGCGCATCCAGGCCAGTGAAGCCAAATGACTCATATTAATTTTACCATGCGTAGAGAAACGTGTCTCACCGTAATGATCAACAACTGCCACTTACCACAAACTGAGAATGCCAAATATCTCGGCATGCATTTGTACCGCTGCCTGACATGAAAAAAAGACTTCATCACTAAGCGCAAACAACTGCCCCTAAACTAAGCAAAATGTATATTGGCCGTAAATCAAAATTGACATAAGACAATAAGCTACTGACCCAATTTCCGATTTAAAAAAGCCTGCAAAAAAAATCTAAATAAAATTCATACCTGGCGTGACAAAAGGCGCATCAAGACCAGTGAAACCAAATGAACTCATATTACTTTTACCATGTGTAGGGAAACGTGTCCCACCGTAATGATCAACAACTGCGACTTACCACAAACTGAGAATGCCAAATATCTCGGCATGCATTTAGACCGTTGCCTGACATGGAAAAAATACTTCAACACTAAGCGCAAACAACTAAACTAAGCAAAATGTACATTGGTCGTAAATCAAAATTGACATAAGACAACAAACTACTTCTTTATATGGGCATTCTAAAGCCTGCCTGGACTTTCACAATTTAACTTTGGGGTACCACTAGCGCCTCCAACATTGCCATCCTATAGAGATTCAAAAACAAAGTTATACGTGCCATCGTCGATTAATCAAAAAAGTGATCCAATACGATATCACCTTGGAATCTGTTAAAGAAGCCACCCATCGACTTAATAAAAAGTTTTGTGGTAGACTATGCACCCCTATATGCTCGCCAACCAGTTGAATTTGTCCGTTTCTAGGGAACTGCGTATGCTGAAACGACTGCAGCCAGCCGACCTAATAGCCACTATATTAAGACTACAGATGTTAGCCGAACTCTAAAGGAAATATTCACAGGGTTATGCACCACATGTTTCTATTATTCCATTGTTCTTGTTATTGTCACTCCAAATGCTTATTGCCCATGGGGAGATTGTTTTACACATAGGAGCTAAATAAAAAAATAATTACTTTTGCTAATCTAAAAAATTTGCTTTTATTTAATATTACGGACATGTAAAAATTTATATTAAGTTTATTAATTTCTTACCTCTATAATTATCTAATAATTGCTTGCCTTTAATTCGCTCTTACCACAAATAGTATGTAATTGCTCGCCTATAATTTTTCCTTTCACAATTAACACTTAATAGTACTTTTTATCGTTTCTTGTTAAAAAGATCATTTAAAATTAGGCATAATAATATGTGGTGGTATAATAAAAAATGTAGATGCACAGTTATTGCGGCAAGGAATTAAGGACTAACAATTATGGCGTGGAGAATTTGAGGGTGGTGAACAATTATGGAAAAGCAATTGCGGAAGAGCAATCGAGCGTAAGAATTTTTATGGAATTCTAATCACAGAATTTGGTACTTACAACATTTATAGGGATTTTTTGTGTAATTTTCAGTTTTTTTACTTAAAATGTTATAATAAATAGTTGCAAGTTTAAGGATTCTTTTTCTATTATTTTGTCAATATATACCATTCTTTTATTAAATAATTTTACAACACGACTTTTAATAAAATTGATTAAACCGTTTGTAGACTTATATTACTTACACACCATTGCTTGCCAAAATATAGGTTTCAAAAATCAACTTTATTTAATTATACCTAAATTAGTTTTGTGTTGATTAATCAAAATAAGTACTATTGCCCCTAATTTCTCAATGATAACGATATCTTAATTATTACCACGTATTTTTTTTAATTAAACAATATGTACATTCTTTACATCATATTAGGTGTTGAATGCAAAAGTGGACCAGACCAAATCTTGTATATGATTTATAGAGCTAGGTTCTAATCAAATTTACTTTATCGCGAAAACAATACTACAATACTACAATTTACCTATCATTATTTTGCTAAACTAAACCCGTGATGGGTCACCATTGCAATGTAGAGTTTAACTTATTATTTTATTTTATCATTTTAATATTAAATGTTATAATTATTTGTCTCATTTGTGGTTACACTTGTTTATTAACAATTGTTCGTTGATATTTGTTTTCAAAAATATTAGTAAATTGGGCACAAACTATTGAGGACCAGTCACAATTGATTAGGAGTTGCTTTTTATTGCTTTTATGTATTTTTTAAATCTTATTTTTCCTTTTTTTCTCTCCTCTTATCATATAAAGTACTAGACTGCTTAAAAGTATTGGAGTACTGAAAGGTTCAGAAAATGACATAAGGTCTTCAACTTGATAAAAGAAATAATGATGCAAAGAGAAAAATGTCACTACACCATCATAAAAAAGCATAGAATGTACGTTCCAAACTGAAAAAGCGACAAAAATTATATAGAAACTAAGGCGACTTAAAATTTATATCCTAGAATCATGCTGTATGCCAGGTGGGGTATTAGAAGATAGAACACATTATAGCGGGTGAGTCTATGGATACCCCGTCTACCAAACAAAGGCAAGGCACCAAAACTCCTTGACAACTACTAAAAAACATGTACACCCAAAACCCTCGGGCGCTGCGAAGTACCTTTTAAAGAGGGGCAGCACGAAACCAAAAAGGGAAACCGTTCCTCCTCTTCTGGGATATCACCTAGACAGAATATGAAAATGACAAAGAAGGTGGAGGCAAGGGACCCCAAAAGGAAAACTCTTCCCCACATTGGAAGAGAAGAAAGAAATAGCAATTATAGACCAAGTCAGCCCCCTGGGTCAAATTACCAAAGGACAAACTGAATTGGTTGAAACTGATATGGGGAAGGAGATGGAAAGACATTGTCGACCCTTTGTTAAAAATACCTACGATCCATGGATAGTCACACACGAAAGAAATACTACATATATTCTGCGATGATACAGCTGCCCTGAGCTGCGTAAACACCACTTTCTCTGGAATGCCACCCATATGAACAAGAGTACAAGTGGTCCTAGCTGACAAAAGCCCGCTACAGGTTAACTGGACACTATGAAGCTGGTACTAAATTGCTTGACTGCACAAAACCAGGACCTAAAAGTCACGAGCTTGTACGTTCTCCATACTGAGGAGACTCGAGTTGTCGGAGTTGGTTAGAAAGACGAATCAGCTCTAGAAGCCAAAGGAGGGCGAATTACATATAAATTTACTTCCTATACCATAAAACTGGTTGAAACACTATCTACCAGTATGGTTACATTAAGGAAAGAGACAGCCATGTAGGCCGAGGATGGCACAATACCTTTTCCCTAGAGCGGCTGTTGCCATTCTACGCTGGACAAGAGGCAGAATACAATCGTCATAATCCAAGAACTGTAAAATTCAGGATCTGCGGATTTGGTAAATAAAAGGAAAATGTATACACGCTTTCCACAAACGACAAGCCTAGGTCACGTATATACCAAAGCTAATAACATCATTGCTTATGCCACCGCCATTCACCAGTGACATCACCAGATACATTGGTGCTAAGGCTCACGACAAAAAAGGAAACAAAAGGATACCATCCTAGCATCCGTCTACATACCCCATAATGTCCCAGCACCAACAAAAGCCACACCTATGGACCGAAGCATAATTAATAGTGGTCCTAGCTGACTGTTTGCCAAAGCTGACTAAGGCCCGCCTTTGGTTTCAGGTAAACTGGACTTTGTGTCACCTTACGAATTAGCTCTAAGAGCCAAAGAAGGGCAAATAAACTGTAAATTCACCTCCTATCCCATGAGACTGGGTTGAACATCGTAAACTAGTCTGAACACATTAAGGGAAAAAGACCATAAAGGCCGAGAATGAGACAAAACCTAAGTCAAATCTATGCTGTGACACCTTTACCGCACAAGCACCCAATGCTAAACCAAAATATAATTCAATGCAACTTGCATCATTGCAGAGCGGCTGTTACCACTCTATACCACCATCGACAATGGTCGAACATGGCCAGAATAAGTAAGACTTACCTAAGTGCCGTGCTAGCCATCATCCGCCATATAGGATGGTTGGAAAGGTAGATACTTTTGGGTGTCTAGGTTATTTGGCCCCAGGGAGACCCTTCAAACTCAAATCCAGATCCAGAATATGGCCAGGCACGGATAGATCTAAGGTTGATGGCTACCACATCTACTACACATTCGTTTCAATCATAGTCACAAAAAAAAATGAATCAATTCTGGGATTTATACCAATATCAGACGCAGTAAAAATCATGAAGTTGAACTCCAACTGAAGTCAAAATTTATTTTACGCACGCACAAGCGGAGAAATTGAGAAAGACTTTGAAGAATTTTATGAGGAAGAATTTAAAAAAAGCAAAAAAACAAATTAAATAAAAAGAAATTACGATTTAGGTGATTTCAATGCTATAGTAGTAAAAAAAGCATAAAGTGTATGTGCATGTTTTATTTATTTATCTAGGTAACTTGCCTATTCCAAATATAGATCTAGATTAGAGGAATGGATTTAAAAGTCGTTAGTGTTTTGCAATTTATAAAAAAATGGCTTATGGTCGATTTTCTTAATTTTGAAACTAGATATTAAATCGCTTTTGTAATTTTGATTATAACTTTATTAGTTTTCTTATATTAATAAATCAAGGATGGAAAACCAACTATTTCTTTATAAACATTCCGCATCTAACAAATAGCTTCAATACTTTATATTATTTCATATCAAAACTAAAAAAAATCTTGTAAAAATATACAATAGAGATAACATTTATTTATATTAATTAAATTCATTTAAATAATTATTTGTAGACCATATGTTTCAGTACGTAAATTTATTAAAAATTAAAGAAATATATTTTCTATTCAAATATATTTAAATTTATCCAGTTTTTTGTAATGCAACTTAGGAAGCTTGCAACTGATTTAAAATCTGTTTGCAGATTACTGTTTGTATTGTAGTATTTGCAAATATGTAAAATAATTTAAACGAAATTAATTTTGGATCAATAGCAACATAGGTATTAACTTACTCGTTGTTTATATTAGAATATTCTTAGAATTTATTTATTCCGTTTTAAACTGTACTGGAAAAATATGAATTTATTTTTATCATTACCATTCATCTAAAATTTAATAAAAATGTTGTATTTATTAAAAATTCAATTCTGTTTTACAAAACAAAACATTTTTGTTATTGTTTTCTGCATGTTTTATCATTATTTTTCACTCATTAAAGTGTAAATTGTTTAAAAATATTTCAAACTGTATCTACTAGTAATTTCAGGTACTTTTTCCATTGAAATTTTAAATGTAAAATAACATTTTACTGGTGTTTGGATTTTTTTTATCATGAATCAATATCAGCATAGCCTGCAACCAGTTAGTAAACCTGCAACCGATTTAAAAACGAATGCAATGTGACGGCATTAATTGAAATAATAATTTTAGCGATGATATTTTTTTAATTAAAATTATGTAAAATAATTTTTTGCACATGTAGAGTTTGTAAATTACCATCTTTTATATGACAACATAGTTTCTACCCATATTTACTCTAGCCAACACCTAACATTATCATACAACAATACAGGATGTCCGTTTTTTGAGCCCCACCATTGGGACCTCGAGAACCGTAAACGATACGACGTCGGTTAAATAAGATAAAAGTTGCCACATTAAGAGACCAATTTAATGATGTATTTGTTTTTCCAAAAATATGCATAGGTAGGTTAGCTAGATAAAGCAAAAATTTAAATTTTAAATCTTTGCCGATTTTGTTTTTGGCTTATAACTTTTTTAAATGAACAAATACACAATTTGCACTTTATCTAGGCACTTTTTAACGGAGAATTACCAAGGGTTCTCAACTTGTACTTTTTAAGTAGTGATTCTTCGCTTAAATAAAATGCAAACTAAAATTATGTATTTGTTCATTTAAGAAAGTTATAAGCCAAAAACAAAATTGGCAAGAATTTAAATTTTCGCTTTACCTAGTTACCTATGCATATTTTTGGAAAAACAAATATCAATAAATTAGTCTCCTAATGTGGCAACTTTGCCATAATTTAACCTACCTAGTATCTTTTATGGTTTTTGTGGTACAGCATCTGCACTAGATCGCGGAGAAACATGGACAGAAAGAGAAACATGGACAGAATAAAGAAGAGTGCTTTACTACACAACAAGAAATCTACAACAATACCCCTAAAACAGATACCAAGATTATTTTACGGAGGACAATGCAAAACTCGGGAAATAACCAAACATGGGAATAGCATAAGCATGCACAGCACGCACGAATTCACGAACGAAAGCTGAAATGCGATATAGTGAAACAGTGAGAAGAAGCATAAGTATCACTAGATTATATTTTAGTATTCAGCTAAATCGGGATTTTGGGTATTCGGGATTTTAGGCATTCGTGATTCTAGGCATTGATGATTTTAGGCATTCGGGATTTTGGGGATTTCATTATTCGGGATTTTAGGATTCGGGATTTTGGGGTAGAACCCAGCCAAGAAGTAATGGCTGTAGGAACATTGATGATAACATCCTTACAATAAAAAAGAAAATTTTAAACCTATGGACATTCTTAACAGACCAATCAAAAGCGCTATCCAGTAAGTAGAACCATGAATACCAGAGCCGAGATATTTAAAAACAAAAAAGCAGTAGTCCATCTTAAAAACAATAAATCACCGATCACAGATAATTTACCACCGGAATTGTTGAAGAATGGATCTGATAAACTGTTCGAAGAAATATATGTACCAATATTGGAAGGCACACAGCTGCTTTTTTCTAAAAGATATGAAAAAAAAATGTTTTTTTTTTAAATTTGACACCCTGTATCTTTGTTGGGAAGCAAGTATGTGGCATATATGCATATATATGGTTTTGAATCAGAACAACTAGGAGCATATTGTTAAAATTTTCAATGTTAAAACTAAAACACCCTGTATATAATATATATACCGGGTGGACAAAAAATGTGGAAACGGTCAAAAGTATTTGACAAAAAACACATATTTAATATTTTTAAACAAGCTATTTATTAATGCCATAATAAAGCTTCTCCGTCCCCCCCTTGTAGGTGAAAATGGGGTAACTTTAAAATTTTTAATAAGAACCCCTATTTTTATTGTAAATTTAGATACTACGGTAAAAATACATAACTTAACTTAAAACACTTGTTTGTTATAATCTTAAATGGCGCTGTAATTGCAGGAAAAATTATCGCAAGATTTGTTTTCTCTGCAATTACAGCACCACCTATGATGATTGCAAAAAATTGTTACTTGTAATATTCAAGTATTTTTTCCGCACAACCTGAGTCTGCAATAAAAAGTTAAGGTTTTAAAGTATGTATAGTTCCCCGCCTTGTGGAGAGGTGAGGAAAAACTTATATTTCCAAAAACTTTTTTTACTAGATACATTAATTTTTAATTATTGTAGGTGGCGCTATAATCGCAGAAAAAGCAAATCTTGTAATAATATTTTCCTGTTTTCGTCTGCATCCAAAGTAGTGATGGGAAATTAGTCTGGTCCAGCTAATGAACTGCTATATTGTATTTACAAACTAGATATCTTGGACTTATTTTTCCGTACTTTTGGACCATTATGATTTAAGCCACCTTGCACTATAAGGGGAACAAACCCCCTTCGTAGGTATAGCATTGTAAAGCTGGGTTAGAAATATTATACCCTTTTTTGGTAATTCTTCCAGGACTTTTTTTTAGTCATATACTGGTGCCTTCTTCCTCATAGCAGCAGACCTCAGTACTAATAACTCTGGGCAGTCGTAACTCAAATTGATAGAGTTGTGTTGTAAGGTCAGATACTTCTATGATTTTTATAGACCCACTGTACGAGTTTGGTATAAATGCAGTTTTCAGATAAGCAACAAAAGTTTCTGCCTTTTTGGTATCTCTTCTGGCTCATGTGTTATCATTTCTGCGTATAGATATTTTAAGAGTGTTTGGTTGTTTAATTCTTTTGATTACTTTTCATAAGAATAATCTGTAACTTTAATTTTATCCTCTGAATACCTGGTTTGCTGCCATTTTTTTTTAAAGCTCTGAGTTTATTCGCTAGCACAGCCCTTATTGGCTTGTGGTATTGGTAACTGTGGGTTTTACCACTTATATTGCATTTCAGGTAGATTTCTACATGCAAGGTGTAAAATTTTCCACCGTTTCTACAATTACATTCTCGTCGGTTAGTGGCAAATTTGTGTTAGTAAAGAAACCAAGCAGTTCTTTGAAAAGATCCCTCCTCCTCCTTCCCCTCTGTATATCACGCTACAAAAGAGTGTAGTGATCCTATTTTATGGTATCTACGGTTCTTCGCCAGGCGTCCCTATCTGGCGCCAGTTGCTAGCCGGGTCGTAAGGCACACTTATATCGTTAGATTGATTAATTTTCACAGGATGCTTATGGAAATTTTGTCAGGTTGTTTCCCCTTGCCTGCCTGACCACCGTATTATAACCGTTGTCGCCATTTTGGCTGCGCCTATAATTTTATGAAGCGTTACCGGTCTAATTTTTTCTTGTGATCTACGCTATCGTCCACTAATAGCATGATGAGTTTGTTTTATTACTGTGTAATCGGCATGGTTTCAAGGCTTGTGAGAATCGTCTATTGAGGGAAGAGTGGTCCGATGACAAATCTAAGCTTGACTTATTCCAAATATTTATCTGCTATTCCTTCACAATCACAAAAATCAATAGGATTAGGCTTTTTTATCAGTGTGTTGGTTCTCCAGTTGAGACTGTGGTGAGGTGGAATTTTAGAATTGCTTCCTTTTGTGGTTTGTTGTCCTAGAGCCCCGGAAAGTACATTTGGCTATATAGTCCCCACCTGCCATGGTTGAAAATAAATTTGTTTATGTTTAGGAGCGCCATGCAGTGCTAATATAGTTAACAGTCCTGTCTAAGCTTCACTACGTTTCTGCATTGGATCTCCTTTATGTGGCTGGGGTTTTCCAAATGTGTTTAATTTTGTTCCTGATTAGTAATTTCTGCCAATCAACCATGAGCAGTTTAATCTGCGTGCATTCTGTGATAGAAGCTATGTCTTGGCATACTAAAGGAAGTGGGTTTCGAAAATTAGGTGTATATCATCGGTATGATTTAATATATTATGATTTGACAACCTATTAGCGTTCCAGGGCATAATTTTTAAACGCTCGAATTTTGGGCAGATTTCGTCTATTTTATTTATATGGTCTTTGTTTTATTTAAAATAAGAATAACGTTTATTTGAATAATTTTACATTTAATATAAAAACGTTTCATGTATAAATAACTTTTCTATTCGTGACGACATAAACGGCGTTCCATAAACAACAAAATTTAATTCAAATGAATGACACTTAAATTAATCTTCGGTCGGGTTCGTTTTTATCATTTTATTTAACTCGAAAATTTTCTACTTTAAGAAACAAGAAATGTAAATTAAAAAGAAAAGATTCTTCCATAAAATGTCATTTATTACCTACGTTGATATTAAAAAGTATGTTAATGAACTTACAACTCTTACAACTTTAATAGATGTAATAAAATAAAATAATTTTCCATTTTAATTAGGATTCAGCAATTGCTTAATGATAAAATATAAGTTTAATTTGATTATTAAAAGGGTCGCTTTAAGTGAATATGTCATTTTTATTTCAGGGAGAGTGATGGTTTAAAATTTTAGACCGTATGACAGATGTAATCTAATTTTAGGCGTTATCGCTTATTTGACAGGAAATATTGCTTAAAAGTGCGTACATTTTGGATTTTTTTGCGGTAGTGTGATAAATTAAAAATGAAATGTAACACAAAGCTTGAAGCGGCATTTGCAATTTGATTCTTTAATGCGAGGCGCTATGTATCTGGTTTGCTGGTAATCAATATATTTCATTTGCATAGAATAAAATAGAATTTTTAGATTTTAATAAAAAAATTACTAAAATGCATTAAAACGATTTAACTTACATTTTTTCCCTTAACCTTTTAAATTTATTATTTACTTCTTGTATTTTTTTGCATTCTTCTTCCGTCTTCCTTTTTTCCTCAAGTTCCTTTGCATAATTTTTTTTCTTTCCATTATCCTTTATTATTTCGTTTACCCCATCCTTCCATACTTCCATTTCTTTGCAGCTATTTGTCGGATATCTTATTGTTTCTTCATTGCTTTTATAGCCTATATATTCTATTTTCTAATTCTTCCTAAATATCCATTTTCTCTATAATCATTTCCATATATCATCTACCTATTATTATAACTCTTTCTTCTGTTTCTTAACCCTGATCTCCTTGTATTATTTCGTACTCTTTAAGTTTTCTATAATTGTCATTATTTTTTGTTCTTGTACCCTAGCTATCTTGGGTTTTTTACCTCCTTAAATTTTCCCAACTGTGTCTGCAGGTTACTAATCTATTGCTGGTGCCAAGACCAGATAAAAAAAAAGTCAGGTCCAAGCAGAAAAATAAAAAACGTTCATAAACCATATTCTCTATATTCATTTTCTTATCTCAATCCTTCTATTATTCTTACTCTTCCTTTTGTTCTTTCTTTTTTTCTAGTCAGATGCCACGAGATCCATATAACTCTGATCTCTTTGTATTTTCGTGCTGCTTGAGTTTTCAATACTCTTCATTCTTTCATGTTCTTTCCATCTGCTTTAATTCTCTCTAATTTCCCTTTTTACTTCTTTGTCTCTTTTATTTAGAGATAATATATTCCAGGTCGCAAACCTTAGTTCAACCTTCCCTTTTCCTTGCGTGTGTCGTTAAATCGTTCTTATTTCCTTTCAATGCCAAGAATTTAACCGAGATTCAATAAAAAATATGCAAAATAAAATTTAAAGCTTATTATAAATTTCTGCGCTACCAACGCTAAAAATAACACATATTTCGACCACAAAAAAAACATTATAAAAATACATTTGAGAATACTGGAGAAAATCAATCAATGGATTATATTTTAACAAACGGAGAAATATATCTACAACATATACAAGAACTAGGCGTAAAGAACCTGACGTCCCTAAACGTAGAAAGCGATCACAACCTAATAATGTGCACACTAAAGTAGAATATGAGAAATACAAAGGAACATCAAAATAAGGAATTTAATACAAAACTAAGAATGGAAAGTTTGAAGAAAGACTCAACAAGAGATCTGTACCAGAGAAGGCCACATTATCCATATTCATATGTTCAGCAACAATTTGTTCCGCAACATTTTGTCCGGCGACATTTCGTCCGGCGACATTTTGTCCGGCGACATTTTGTCCGACGACATTTTGTCCAGCGACATTTTTTTCGGCTACATTTTGCTTCGCGACAGTTTGTCCGGCCACCTCGAAAATATATGCAAAGAAAATAAAGTGGTCACAAGATTCACAAATGGAGAGCCCTTTTTAGTTTAATATTGTCATTGGTGACATTATAAAAAAAAATTAAAATAAGAAAAAAATACAGTGGATAACCGGAAGCATAAAGTTAGATGCTAGGCGGATGACGCAATAATAATGTCTAAAACCGAAAAGCAGAAGCAAAAGTTCCTCTAGAAATTCTATAAAACAGCAAATCAATATAATATGACAATATCTACAAAGAAAATGAATACAAAGTTATAGCAAAAGAATAGCCTGGTGCAAACTTGCAGAGCAATAACAAACAAGAGACAAGTAGATATAGAAATAAGTGAAGACATATAGCGCACGTGTAGCATGGAAAACATCAACCAATGAATAAAAAGTGAAATGGGATCAACGCATAGGAAGTATGTCAGTACGGATTGCAAAAGAAGAAACAAGTTACCCATCGAAATGAAACAGATGAGACACCCAAGAATGCAATGTGACGGGGGCAGAAGAACTAGGTATAGTGTCCATAAAAACGAAGGCATAGCTATAATAGACGTAAGGCCAAAGAAAATCAAGCAAAGAAAATAAAATTATAATCCATTGTCATTTTAATTCAAGCTCAAATTTGGTTAATATTTTTCCGAATTTACACCGTGTCAATTGGAAGCATAGTTTGAGTTCAAATCTCAGATGTTGATAGGGAAGGAGCAGATTTTCGCAATCTAGGTAGTTAAAGTAGACGGTGAAGTACTATACAAGTTAGAAAACGAAATTGAAACAAAACTGAGCGTTTTTTTAGGAACCAGTTTACGGTTTGCAAACTCCTACTTAATTTGGAGATTTTATCAGCAGATAATAATTCACTGCGGCAGCTAGCAATTGCTGTCATTCTCAAAAGGACAAGGTTGTTAAAGATGTCAATGTAAAGTAAAGTGTACAACCAAAAAATGCATATGTTTCAGAAATTGTGTGTTATTCCAAATTTCACTCAGGAATGTCCTGTTCAGCAAGTAGTCTAAATGAAGATTATTTAAATGCAAAAGTTTTTTATACAACATATTTCACAATTTTGTTAATGCAATATCTTTCTTAGTAACAAATTTTTTTAACCTTTTTTTTTTGGCGCTACCCACTAACTTGCCATCTTCCTCTACCCATTACTAGGTGCCTCCAATATATCACCCCCGTTTTTTGAGGTCGGCCAAGACGGCATTCATTTGCCTTAGCATCCCTCATGCTTCCCCTCCGTTGGTTTCCATTTTCATTATTCGTGTTCTTCGATTCAGAGACATGCGTTTCAGATGCCCCAGCCATTTAAGATCTGGATCTGGATTTAAGTTTGGAAGGTAACCCTGGGGGCTAAAGCACTTAGGCGTGATTAGGCCCTTTGTACCCCCTCCAAGGGGTTCCTCCTACCAAGGTGTATCTACCCGTCCAGCCACCCTAGGTGGCGAAAGAGGGCCAGCACAGCACTTGGGGGGGGGTCTCCCACAACATGGATTCTCTTATCTGGGCGGGAGCCCAGCAGCAATTTAAGATTTTATGCCTTTATTTATTGCACTATATTAGCTCTTTCGATTAGTATTTTTATTTCATATTCGGTATGTGCCATCTCCTTCTTCCACCGGCTGCACGATACTTTCAAAATCTTTCTTACTCAACATCTTACGTTATTTTCGGCCTGATCAGTGTGTGATATATACTGAGCTTTGTAATTTTGGTAGCTAGTTTCAATCTCCCGCAATAATTCTCACGCCAATATCTTCATTGACCTTGTTGTCGTTGGTTATATTTGGGCGTAGATAGTTAAATGGCGTTGCTTCAAAGTCATGTTTATTGACATGTAGTACCTTTGGCCTCTCATTTGCTTGTCTATCTATTATTCTATCAGGTATTTGGACTTCAATTCAATCTGCGCTGTCATCTCTTTTAGTACAGTTATTGTGTAAGTTGTAATGACTATGTCATCTGTGTAGGCGCATATTTAACGGAGTTATGTGTTTATGTGACCCGCTCTGTTCTGAGTTCTTATTATGAAACTATTATTAAAAGAAACTATTGATAGTGCATCGTCTTTACGTATCCTGGTTGTTATCTTAAATTCATCATTCACTTTCGACGCTACAGTAACCTGTGATGTGATATCTGTTAGTGTAAGCTTAATCATCTTTGTAGGGTATTAAGTATTCCCAGTGTTAAGTTGTAGTAGTAATTTCTGCCTTCACACACTGCCGAGGGCTTGTTTATACTCTATGAATAAGTGGTGCAATGTTGCGTTCATTGCACTTCTTCAGCATTTGTCGAAGGAAGCGGAAGCCGCACTGGTAGTCTCCTAATATTTATTTCGAATATATAGCTATTCTATTATTTTAAAATATAAATAAAATAAAACGATAATTTTTATTCCCTGCACCACATAGCTAAATTCGTTTCTATTAAAGCAAGTTTAGATAAACCTCAGATACCCCGGGTAAAGCTAGAAACGTATATTTTACCTCATCTTTACCAAGACCTTTTGGTTAATGCGCACTCTATTTGGGGAAAGCTAGGTTTACCCAATTTCTAGCTCTACCCGTAAAATATTTATTTTTTGAAGATATTTTGTGAAATATTTGTTATGATGTGATCATTAAGAAGTGATTGCCGTTTTGATTTTTTCTTTTGGTGTATTGTGATTTATTTTTGTTTTCTATTAAATATCCGTGATCTGTTATTGCATTTATGTAGGCTGAATTTTAATTATTTTGTTTTAGTTTTTATTAAGAATTTGATTTTCCATTATTTTTCCTATTTCAATTGTTGATAAACTAATGTAATATGTTCCTTCTTCTTCTAGTAGTATTTTTATTATTTCAATTTAGTTATTTGATTTTTGTTTTTATATTAATATTTTATAAGGGTATACTAATTTAATATTTTATTTTACAAATAATATAATAATATTTTCAATTTACATGACGTTTAAAGTAAATAAATAATTAATTTAAATTATGGTCAGAAAACACATTAGTTAGTTACTGAGATGATCAGAAAATGTCGCTGTTAACTAGTAGTAAAATATAGTGTGAGTTTGGGTCATAAATCAATGTTGACCAGTATTCTGGCTCCACTTTCTCGTGATAGTAAAGTTGTAAAATTGAAAAGAGCAGAAAATTTCCACTTTTATGTTTTCGTTGAAATAATATTATTGCAAAACTTTTTTAATGCGAATGTTTTAAATTGATAGTATAAAATATTATTAGTATGATTATTTAATGAAGTTTATTTTCAGTCTTCCGCTTTTTAAATGAATGATTTTGAATTCAACAATTATTTGTCATTATAAATTTGAAGTTTTTATTTCACTATTCACGTCTCACTATAAAGCAAAAAGTCGTCACCACTACATTTTCTTAATAATTTATAATATTAATTTGATAACAAGACACTAAATGAAACTTTAGCGGTTAATATAGCTTTTTATTTATTTATTTAAAACCTATTTAATGGCACACCTTCTGGAAGAGCCCGATTGTCCTACAGGGAGAAAAAAATCGAAAAGTCGGAATAACTAATAAAGTAGTCAACGGCATTAAGATATAGAAAGCAAAAAGAAATCCACTACAATAAAGATCCGCGAGGATATCTTTAGTACAACCAATATGACTTTAATTTAGAACAACACAGTAAGTACCACTCATGGGTCACGGAAACCAAGAGTCGGCAAGGAAGAAAGGGAGGGTTTTTCAAGTCGCCATCCAGAAAATTCGGTGTACTACAACAACGGCAACAACAACAGCAGCAATCCTCCAGCATATAAGATCGACAAAAATGAATCTCTTAAAATCGTACATGGAATGCCAGAACATTACAGAAAGCAGGTAAAATCCACAACACAATCAAAGAAATACAAAGGCGTTCAGTAGAGTTAATGGGAATAAATATGCTAGATGCCAAATAACGGACCATCAAGTAGACTCGAGAAATACCAACAAAGGTACACATACATGGAGTGGGCATAATCGTGAACAACAATATAGACATATTACAAACTTGGTGCCAATCTCCGAGAAAATAATACTTATCCAAATAGACTCGACGCCTGTGAAATCCAACACCGTGCAAATAATTTATGTAGCGACCAGTGAAAAATTAGAAGAAATTACCGAATTATTCTATAATGACCTAAATAGCGTTTTGAGGAAAATACCAAAAGAGAACCTAAATATAATCATAGGTGACCTTAACGCCAAAATTGGTAACGGCAGATGCGTAGATAAGCGGACCCTATGGTGTGGATTAGCGAAATAAACTAACACGTTCTTCTTCTTCTAGAAATCGCCACCAGATAAAGCCGGATATATTGTCAGAAACCAAATAGACTACATTATGATTAGCAAACGATTTAGAAATGCAATATCCTCCATAAAAATATACACAGGAGCCGACAGTAAGTCGGACCATATTCCTCGTATTGGTATAATAAAACTTAAATTAAAAAATATCAAATTAAAAAAAATTATCAAATTAAAAAAACCAGATATAAAATAAGACAAAGAAAGAACGAACAAATAAACGAGAAAGAATTAAAGCAATAAATCGAAAATAGAATAAGCTAAATACCTAACAAAGAAGAAGTGACCCGAGAGAAGATCTTAAAAATTACTAAATCAATAAGTTTGAAAAAAATAAATATTTACGTCTGAAGAGAGATAAGAAGAAACTATAGATTAAAGAGGAATTATTAGGCATAATGAAGAGAAGTGAAAAATGTAGACAAAGACATAAAGAACACAATTAGATAAGCAAAAAATAGTGGTTCGTAGAATAGTGCAAAGAAATAGAAAATCTGGAAAATAAATATAACTTATTTAATCTTTACAAAAAATTCAAGCAAATGGCAGGACTACACTGGAAAAAGAAACAGACATGCCCACAGTTATCAATGGAAACATAATCAACGATAAACAATAGGAGAAAGGCACCTGAAAGGAATACACCTTTAAAGATAACAGAAACCCAACAGCCATCAATAAAGAATGTAACAGTGAACCACCAATAACAAATGATGAAGTAAGAAATTCCGTCAAAAATACCAAGGATAGTAAAACAGCAGACCTAGACAACTATAAGCCAATGTTTTTAAAGGTAATGAATACTGAAGGCATAAAATGGCTCACAGTAATAATCAATAATATCTATTACTACAAAACAATTCTGGCCGAAGTCTACAGTTGCAACTCTGCTTAAGCTAATGCGAAGACCTTAAATTTATAACTCTTATAAGTCACATTACTAAAGCATTCTTAGAAACAATTTAAAAAAATATACACTACAAATGCGAAACAAACATATCAAACACTCAATTCGGATTCAGAGACGCATTAGACACAAAAGAAGCGCCCTTTTCGCAACACATGTTTTATTCCAACTTTACGATATATGTATGCTTTATTGACTACTGTAAAGCATTTGACTGAGCAAAACACTATATGTTGTCAATATAAAAGAAGATCGACCTATATGGCAAAGATCACAGAACCATCAATAACGTAAACTTTAACCAACGTGCAAATATAAAAATTGGGCAAGAAATTACAGATGAAGAACAAATACCATGTGGGGTACGTCAGGGCTGCGTGTTATCACCTATACTCTTCAATGTTTACTTAAAAAAAATCAGCCTTGTAAGAAGTCAACAAAGAAATAATAAACCGCGAACATAATAATAACAAAAGATACACAGACGATACAATCATCTTCGTAGAGAGCTTTAAAGATTGGCAACACCCAATAGAAAGAGTATGCAATTATACCTACTAAGGCACAAATATAAACGATTGGTGAAACCACGCAAAAGAAATAAAAAACGAACTGAAAATGCCAGAGCATCATTCGGTAAAATGTCAAATCTCTTCAAAAGCCATAACTTACCATTACCAACCTATTACGATGTTATGCATTTCCGCCAATGATTGGGTAAACAGTTTTACCAACTAGTGTTAGTTGGGTGGCCTAACTATGAGGTCACATGGCTATCACTCATTTCTGACTTATCCGTATAATAAACAATGTTGCAAATAATAAAACTAGTATAAAGTTAAAATATTGGGAAATACTATTCCTAGAATTTGCTGACGATGTCTGCCTAATTGTAAAAAACATAAACAACTTGCAAAAAAAAGACAACAAAATTAAAAGAGGTAGAATAGTTAAGACTAAAAATTATTGTTAGCAAGTGCAAGATCTTATCAATGAATAAAACCAAAGATATGACAATTAAAACAGATCGAAGAGATATAGAAAAAGTGTGTCAATTCTTTATTATAAGCGAAATAGGAGGAAGCGGAAAAGATATAAAGAGTAGAATTTAAAAAGCAAAGAATAAAATTAAAATCTTAAACAGCCATATAAGAAACGTATTTTCATATGCATCAGAATCGTGGACCACAAACGCAAAAACGTTGAAAAAGATACAGATATTACACAGTATAGTAAAAATCTACTACCCTGACTTTATATCAAACGAATAACTGTAAACAGAATATTACAATGAACCAGTGCTAATGACAAGAGGAGGAAGTGAAAATGGATACGGCACACGCTAAGGACAGAAAATCACCAGGACTGCTCTAGATCAGTGTTTCTCAACCAGTGGTTCGCACCACCTAAAGAGAAAATTTTCTATGCAGTGAAGTGACGATTTTACAAAAAGCAGAGCAAAGTGCGGGTAGTGTACACGATAAAAAATTTAGATGCAAATTACTTATTGTTTAAAATTGTACAGATTTTATTGTAAATTCTATAGGAATTAATTGAATAATAAAAGAAATATATTATTTTTAGTGGTCCGTGGTAGAAAATAAAAATTTTCTGGTCGCGGTACGTTAACGGTTGAGAAACAATGATCTAGAGCATATATGTTGGCCTTTTTATCAAGTACCCCTAAGTATAATATGCAGATGTCACAAATAGAGCGAAGAAAAAGTGCAAAAATCGCTAGGAAAAAATGAAATTTTTAAGATGTGAATAATAAAAATATTCAAAATCGGAAAACGTACTCATTTTTGATATCTGCACCCTTATCATAAAGGAGAAGTTTTAAGCGATTTTAATTTTTTTCAAGATTCTTTTCCGCTGTTTCGTCAAGAAGGAGACCAAAGAAAGATAAAATGACCGTATATCCCTTAATTCTTAAACAAATTGATCTTCGACGAGCTCATTGTCTCAAGATATTAAAAAAAACTGTAAAATTATTAAATAATTTGTACAAAAGTTTAAAAAATCAAGTAAAAACTGACTAAAATCCTGCAAACAACTATTTTTTGGTAATCAACGACCGTGTTCATTGCTTAGATGTTTCTAAAATTTTATTCTTTAGTACTAGCCAAGTTGTTTAAAAATTCGTGCAACAGATCGATTCTGACAATTTGATTGAACATGGTTCATGCTAGCGGATATTTTTGAATTGATTGAGAAACTTCATGACTAGGTGTTGATGGTCACTTCCACAGTTTGCCCTGGATATGTTTTAACGTTACTGCCTTAAGATCTCCACCTGTATCCGTCCATAATAAAATCCATCTCTCGGTGATCGCCAGGTATGGACACTGCGGGCGTGAAGTTGAAAGCAGGTGTTTTTAACCTACGCAAATAAATACCTTGGTCTTTGCAAAGATTGGACATCGGACATAGAAATGCCAAATAGAGAACGCTCGTAATTTATTTATAAAAATGAAAAATGTTCTCACGAATACCGTGCTTGACATCAGCTTCAGAATTCTATTTAAAAAATGCTAAGTTAGGTCAATATTGTTATATGGCATGGAAAGAAGGAGATTGAAAACAACAACAATGAATAAAATAGAAGCCTTTGAAATGTAGACCTACCGCCGAGTACATAAAATACCATGGACCGCAAGAACAACAAATGGCAAAGTCCTTCGAAGACTAAATAAAGATCGGGAACTGTTACGCACAATAAAACGAACAAAAACCGCATATCTTTATATTAGGCGCAATCAGAAATATCAACTGCTGCAACTAATTATTAAAGAAAAGATCGAAGGAAAAGAGGAATGGCAGGAAAAAAGTGTCATGACTCCGCAACATCAGGCAATGGACGGGAATACCATGATACATACTGCAAGAAACCGGAAAGAAATGGATAATGTGGTCGCAAACATTCATTAATGGATTTGCAAAAAAAAGAAGAAAAAATCAAACAGGCATAAATGAAAAAATTTAGTACAAAAAATAACAATGTACAATAAAGATACACAATAAAAAAGTGAACACAAAATGATCATATGATCGACAGAACCAGCAATTCTGTCATTAAATCAAACCAATAATCTTATAAAACAATAACAAAAAAGCCCTATGCCCTTTAGAACAAGAAGAAGAAGGAGTAGAAAACACCTATTCTTTTTCATTGAGAAAAGAAATATGGGCGGTAATACCGGTACAAAGAATTAAGACATTAAAGACTGTGAAGTAAAAACATTATAAAAAAATTGCCATTTTATACAGATAGTGAGGCGTACCCCCTTATGCTACTTTGTGTACCCGCAAGGTGCCTCCGGTTGAGAATCACTGCTCTACATTACAATTTAAGAGTAAAAAGGCAAAAACAAATACAAAAAGAACAGATAAAATGAATGGAATGACCTCAAAAGAAAAGCAGAAGACAAAAAATGGAGGAAATAACAAAATAAAGAAAAACACAAGGCTGCCAACCTTATGAAAAAAACTGCCAAGAAACACCAAAAGATGCTTACTGTTCCATTTTAAGTTTTAAATTATAAAGTTATTTGTTTAAAAAATAATGTCTGGCACGTTTTTTTTTAAAGCACTTCTTAACATTTTTAACTTAAATTAAAATAACTTAGGAGATTTTAAAATTAAGATTTAAAATTTAAAATTGCGGTAAAATAAATCAATTCCCAACATTTATTTTTTAAATATATCTAATTTTATATTTTATATAACAATTGCTTTGCAAAATATCAGGTTATTGGTATTAAAAAAAACTAACCTGCATCTGAAAATTGTACTTTGCAGTAATACATAAAAGCATCTTTCCAAAACTTGAAGTGAATATAAGTAATACACATTCGAAAATGGTCTAGATACCAGCATTACTCAGCTTAAACCTTCCAACTCATGGGAAACGTGATATCAATTATAATGTTTTCGCCTGCTTAAGTTATTTTCGAGAAAGCCTTCGATAGTTTAAGTAAATCGTAGGAAGCTTATAGAGAAATTTAATCATCCGGGACTGCTATTGGAGAAAAAATTTCTGACCTCTTTCCCTTAAAAACTATGTTGGTGCCCAAACGACACCCTTTTATGTTACTATAATTTTATATATAATATTATATTATCATGTAGCGAAATCTACCCTTTTTATAGTGAAACTATAGAATTTGTGACGGACATAGACTATTTTATATACTGGGTCCGCCAAAAGTATTGCATCATTTATCATTTATCGATTTTAGAAATGATATTTTAAGATAATTATATACAGGGTGTATCAGTTTTAACATTGAAAATTTTAACACAATATTCTCCTTAACATTCTGAGTTAAAAACACAATGCATATATGCCTCTTACTCGCTTCCTAACAATGATACAGGGTGTCAAAGTTTCAAAAAAAAAACCTTTTTTTAATCATATCTTTAAGGGATAATCAGCAAATTGAATAAAATTTTGCATACGTACCTTATTTTGGATGGCCTACTTTTTAAAAATATTTCCATCCAACTGTGACGCACCAGTGGCGTGCTATGGAGTTACAAAAGAATTATTTATAGAAAAAAACGTACGCCACTGTATTTTTCAACTTATTTTTTATTTTTTTCTAAATCCTCATTTATTTTGGAATAATTATCGCTTTTACAGATCTTAAATAACAGTTCTAATTCCAGAGATATTCGCTTTTTTACAAAGGATTGTAAACCAAGTATTAATCAAAAAATGATTAATCTTGAATTGCCATGGAAAAAAACAATAATTGTTGTATTGTTATTTGTGAC
>JARJDX010015909.1:0-13478 GCA_030264735.1 Gymnusa sp. GC000175 | reverse complement strand
AGCCAGTGTTTTTTAATACTGCGCAACTCTAGTTAAACCTTTGTTTTGCCACGTGTCCTTTGACTCGAGCCTAAAAAGAACATAAAAACGGAGCGCAGGCTCAATGTTTGGTGCAGACTCACGTTCGTGCCTGCCGGTTCGCATAAGGTTGCGGGGCCCAGGGCCTGGGCCCCGCTCGCCCCGGTCTAAGGACGGCTCTGTTGTGAATATGCAATTAATAACACTTTATAAAAACGAGAACGACTTTCTATAATAATTAGCTTTGACACTATCACAATCAGACGATAGTAAAGTTTTGATAGGTCGATAGTCACTTATTAATAAAATCCTTAACAAAGTATTATCTTTTTGAGTAGTTATTATACATATTCCTTGATTTGCTAGTCCAGTGCGTTCTACACCTTTTTAAACAACCTTTTATCAAATAAATCCGAACCATTCGATCGAGAGTAGTAGAGAGTAAATTTCTCTTCAAAATCTCTATAAAAACGTGGACAAGGACATGTGTCACAACCTGCAGGCCATTTGAGCCTGACCAAGTGACAGGGCAATTGCCCTAAAAGCAAAACCCAAACCAAAAAAACACCTTTCTATTTATCTAAAACATCTTAAAATGCATACACATGCGAGAAGACAAATTTATCTTCCGAACAGGTTTATAAAGGCCCTAATAAAAATAGGGGTGGAAGTTTTGTTGGGGTGACAAGCTCTTTGACTCCCTTCTAATTATGTCTCGTTTTTTTTACACCCTTCATATAAAATATTTGCGCTCGCGTTACTTTATTATCGTGGTAATAATTCTGAGTCCGTTAGACTATTAAAAAGGAGTTAATTAAATCACGTTTTTGAAAGAATGTGGCATGACATAGTATTTAGATATTTTTCGAGGAATTCAGAACATATAAATGAGGAAAAAATTTACGGCACGGATTTGGCCTTATTATCGCCTCTATATTTCGCATGCTGGCACACGTCAAATTTTCTACATAAAGATACTCTTCATAGATGATATTTATTAGATTTGTTTTCTTATAAATATGTCGGATAATGCTATAGAGTGCCATATTATGCTTGGTATATAAACTTCCATGTCCTTGCCTGTGGCTGAGATTTTTTCATTGCATTGCGTCATGCTCAGGACCGGTTTTTCAATGTTTGCAATTGTGTTATCTACATCTTATAAATACACACCGAGCGCATATGTTGTTCATTTCCAATTCGACTGATTTGCTTTTACGATTTCGTTCAGGTCCAAATCACCAAAATACTCGAACAATTCTCATAAATACTTTACGACCTCTCGTGCGTGACTCATCTTCCAAGATTGCAAATTCTAATAAGATTTTAATGATACTTAAGAATCCTCCAGGCAGTTTGGAAGGGATTTATTGGTATTCGAGTGTTGTGCTGGTCAATAAAAAGAGGAAAGTCAATACAAGCGTCTTTTGAGCAGCTGTTGAGGTGTGAAAGACTTGAAGGTGTTTTCCCGTTAGAAAAGCAATTTACATGTTTGCAAAAATTGTACGTTTTTCTTAATCGTTGTTAGTTTTATTCCTCGTCTTGACTCATCAAATTGATTTATCCGTTTCATTCTTGGAGTTATTTTAATTAAAAACGGGTGATGATGGTGCAGTCGAGCAATTGCCAGTCATTGCTTGGACTGCTTTAATTCGAACGTCGGTCCTTTTGAAGTTTAAAACTTGATTCTAGCCATACGTACAATTTAATAAATCCCTGCTTAAACATTACTTTCATTCACTCCAATTGCACGTATCGAATTCTTATTTCCCATGGTGTTTTAATTAGCAATATTTTTGACATTCGCTGATGAAACAGTCACGTCCGGATTGATTTCAGCTAAGCTAAGCATCCGTGCCCCACCGCGCGCCCCCTTCAAATAGCCGCTTACAGTTACAGAATTAGTAATCGATCTCAAATAAACGGCCAGAAAGTTTGTCCCTTCTTCGTGATCGGCAAAATGAATTGCTCTCTTTGTTATATTAAGACACATCGCAAAGAAAATGTCAGCCGCATCCACACATGTCCTAATGACGCAATCTTTATTAATCACCCCTTCCAATCATTTCATTCCAACTTCCAGTTCCACGCACAATTGAAATAATTAATAATTTGATCGTAATTACGAAACATGTATAAATATTAATAATTTAAGTGGGCCATTCAGGAATTTCCTTTTGATAAAACACTGCAATCATTAGTTTGAGTGAAATGGTAGAAAGGGTTTGTGTAAGTTAGGGGGCATTTCAGTATTTGAAATATTCTGTATTGCTGTGCCGTGCTGTGTGGTTTATGTTTGGGTCGGTGGAGCTATAAAACTAGTAGAACGTGGTTTTCGTTGGTGCACTAGGAGTGTGAGTTGAGTGTAGGTAGTATTTGGTTTCACCAATGGCCATGATGTTTTGGTGCAGTCGCCAGTATAAGTCATACATTTAAATGGTCCGTTTATGTGTTTCAAAATGGGAAAATCGTGTCGCGTTAATCCAACGCAACGTAACGCACCACCAAATAGTATGAAATATTCAATTGAAAAGTGCTGCTCTCCTCACCCTACAATCCTCCACCCAACCATTCATACAACGATCCATTCTTGCCCCTCACGATAGCGTTATTATAATATTTTATTTGCCTGCGATAAAGCACCAGTTTGCAGTAATAAGCGAATCATAAAAATTAATTATCCTATTAACGAATGTTGCAAATCCGGCTTGCGATTATCAATTATCCCCGCGTAATCGCACTCGTTGAAATTAAGAATGGCTCGACGTCCATTACCTATCATTAGTTGGAAGATATTAGTTTTTTATCCCCCATCACATAGCACGATATGCGGATGATAGCTTTTAAATATAAAGACCCGTTAGAGGTTAGAAGAGAGTTGTTTTTATTTTTTCATATATTTTACGCTATATGATCGCTTCATAATTTCGTAATTGCGCCGGCATGGGTGAGCGTTAATCATTTCATTTTACGTTATTTTTGATTGGTATGGGATGTGTAAAGAGTGGTTAAACCTCTTGTAAACCAAAAGTAAATTGAATTGTGTTTGTATGAGACGATGGGGTGGCGATTCCTGTTGATGGCGCAGCTAGAGGTAATCGCGCTGTAATCCCACCCTGATCCAGAGACTGTAAACAGATGTACCCATGCCCTATTACAGCTCGCAATTATCACTGCTAGGATAGCAAGGGTCGGTTGCTACTGCCACCGCCCTTCGCGGCTTTTTCAGACCGCTCAACACGTCCAATATCAGAACCACTATTTGGATTGCGCGCTTTAATCAATCTGTTAAATATTTATCGAAGCGATGTGTATATTGACGGTGGTCCGATGTTCTGCTATGCCACGTTTTGCTCTACTGTGTTCGATTACGTTGCATGTTTATTGCCATAAATTGAAAACCTGCAAATCTGCTACACACGCACACCAAAACATACACAAACACATTCACACACAAATTCTCTCACACACGAATCCACTAACATACAAACACATCGTTTTCATGTGAGATTAGAGCAAGTTGACCGCTGTCTATTATTTATTTAATAAGACGTTTTCTATCGCATCGTTTACTAAGGTTACCTTTTTCGGAGTCAAAGCAAAGCATTGACATTCTGATTAAATGCGAGCAGTCGACTACTGCTGCCAGAGTAAGTACCTTATACATAGTTTGCGGTGTACGGGTTGTCGTTTATTCGTTCTGCATGAAAGCAAACACTATGATGTGCTCTTTGCTCTTTACATGAAGCGTATTCGTCGAGTGCAGAACCAGACGCACTTACAATATGCGTATTGTAATATTTCCCTGCGCTATAATATTTTATTCCGACCTAATCCCAACCCCCCTAGGTCTCGTCCCCAAGGCAATACAAGCATGTCGAAACGCAATGTGAACTTATTATTTATTATTATTTATATGAAAGCAAAATGTGCTATATTTCATCCACCTTCGCATAATCAACGGGCACGTTAGTGCGAGATTTCATAGGAAACAGAAAGCGCGCTTTATCAGATCCTAATTAGAAGCGAGTGCAGTTGGTTAGGTGTGTCCAATTCTATAGATTGATTTGTTTCTGCGTTTGTATCGATCGAATTGTATATATGATTCATTCAACCAGCAGAGCCAAAGCAGTGACCGCTTCCGGCTCTTATTGTTTCTGGCAGGGTGCGGATTAACCATCCACACTGCCCCGAGTGTACAATATATGTACTAAATTACCTCCAATATATCTAAATTTACAAATTTTAACACCGAAAGCTTAAAAACAAAAATTTTTTATTTTACACTCCAAAATTTTAATTGCTAAATCAAAACTGCCATTCTTTTATATGATTAATTGGCGTTAAACTTAATTTTGTTACAAAAAAAGAAGATACAAAAGTTAAATTAAGCACTGAACGTGTAGGCTGCAAAACCAATAACAACATATGTTTAAGAGTGTTGGCAAAATTAATTAACGAAGTAAATAGAAACTGTGGAAATGAAATACCTGCGAGGATCATGCAGTGTAATCTCGGAAAATATACGACAGTGAGCAAATATTACAGTTACATATACGATTACAGTCAAAATAGAGGAATGATAATTGAAATGGTTCTCTGATCTAAACTTCAGAAACGATCACCAATCGTCAAAAGCGTAAATAAATTGAAAACAATCCAATGAAACGTGCAATGTTAGGGGTTTGTTAAGAAGACCAGATTCATTACAAGGAAATTCAAGAAAGATTGAAAATGCAGGAGTTTATCCAGAAATTAGTCGGAGCGAAGTGAAGGTCGGAAGGTAATGTAGCCACACAGCAGAATACCTAATGGGTCGCAGGACGCAGAAAAGATATAAAATTTAGATTTAGGCAGGCTTACATCTATCAGTGGGTACAAAAAGGCTTCTATGGAAAGAAGAAAAATAATTTAAATACTATAATTATTTAAAGAGAATGGATTAGATAAGATCGAAGATTACTTTACGGGTGTTGCCCTACAAACAAAAAGGACCATTAAAATCCTAAATATTAGAGAGAGAGAGAGTAGGTCATGATTGGCAAAAGTGGGCTCAAGATGATATTGGAAAATTGTGAAAGATGTGTTTTTCCATTTAGAATACGAAGTAAGATTTAAACAGATAAATCATATCTACTCAAAGGTTATAACTGAACTTGTTACCAAGAAAAATTATTCCTCTTTGATAGACATGCTTTTATTACATTTGTACTATCACTAATCAAATTAAAACGAATATAAGAGAAAGCAAAATATAAACTTAATTTGCTTTAAAAAAAATGGTCACATTTTCCTTACAAACGCTACAAATGTAATAAAAACTACGTCATGCAAAAGAGGAATAATTCTTCTTTATAATAAGATCAAAAGAAACAAAAAATATTTAAAGGTATTCATTATTTATTCGTTTGAAGTTTTCCGGGTATTGTCTATTTGGGTACACATTTCTTACCTTTCCTTTTATTAAAGCTTTGAATAAATGCTAATATATTAAAAATAATTAGATGTTAGGGAATAGATTTGCTTTTAAATTTTTGTAAAGAAAAATAATTTCCTAATTTTTTTGGTAAGGCTACTTAAAAATTGTTTAATCATAAATCACGTTATTTAAATAAAACAGAGAATTAAAATTAAGCGTAGCACAGAGGACCATGTACTTATTATTCGGTGACAAAATTCAAAATATCATACGTAAAAGATCGGGAGTGTGCTATATCATCAGGTGTATATACCTGGTGGGCGGCCTCGCCTACGTGTCACTTGCCAATTCCAGCTCAAACCCATTTTTGCGATATCAGTTTTCGGTTTTTGGAAAGTGTTGCCAATCTTTCCCCACTTCTGTTGTTTTTCTGCGCCTCTACAAAAGCAGGTCTGAGTTGGTTATCCACTCCGAGCAAAAGATCTTAAGGATTTGACATTTATTAATAAAAAAAATTATGCTTTCTGTTTATGCCATTTGTGCACTTTCTCTTTCGTACCCCGTATAGTAGAACTGATTTGACGTTAAAGTTGATTAATCTAACTTTAAAAGAAGAGGAGGGTTGGCTGAAGCGCCAGATTTTACCATATGAGTACTAGGCTATTCGTGCCACGTCTATACGCGACTTTTGCTTCCCCGTCTTTACAGAGCATGTTGCTAAGATAGCAGAATTTGTCAATCTTCTCGATTGGTACGCCGTTGAGCAGAAGCCTCATTAGAGCCAATTTTCTTTGGCATCCAGAATAGAGTAAACGCGTTGGAATACAACGCCTCAGGAACAACAACGACTAAAGAACAACATCCATAAGACGAAGTTGTTCTTTGGACGTTGTTGTTCTTGAGACATTGGATTCCAACGCGTTTAGTTTTTTCTGGATGCCGAGTTGGGCTTGAGACAGATTTCGTGAGTCTAATTGAGGTCGTGGAGTTCCCATATTCTTTAGTGTTGGTGTGAGTGAAAACAAGATCTAGCGCGGTGATTAGGAGCAAAAGTGAAGAACACACCTCTGCCCCACTACTCTTTTGTTGGTGAAAGAGATTCTGTCGTTGCCCCTAAAGAGCAGCTTAAATGGTGCATTACGATAGAGCACACGGAGATTCTTCAAGGCGTTCCAGATGGGTTATCGGCAGATAAGATCGGACTGAAATCGGACGATGATGCTCAATTATGCGTGTTCTAATTTGTCGCTTGGTCTCACCAAAATATTGCAAGTTGCAATTAAGACAATTGACTTGATAAATTTCCGAATTTGAAAGAAGAAAATAAAAAAAACAAAATCTGTGAGAAAAACGGACCCCCCTGTTTCTTTGGCGTTTTTGCCATATGTAGAAAACTGCACAGACAAAATCGGACGAATTTTACACAAATACTATGCAAAGACCATTTTTAAATCGGACTCCAAAATTTCTAATTTAACAAACAGTGCAAAGGACAAAATTCTTCTTTTAAATCGCGGAATTTATCAATTTATCTTAATTGCAATTTAAAATATTTTGGCGAGACCAAACGGCAAATTAGAACACGCATAATTGAGCATCAACGGGCGGCGGCACGTATTAAAAACATCGGCGGCTCAGCTCTGGCCGAACATTCCTTCGGGACAGGTCATTACATTGATTATACTAATATGAAGTCATTATCTATAATCCCTCATTATAATATGCGCAAAATTTGCAAGGCTCTTTGGATTCATAATAATCCCCTTAACTTAAATCGTGAAAATGGTTTTGAAATCTCTAATACCGGGAAATATTTGTTTTTATCATTAAATTCCCACCCCCACTAATAATTTTTTCATCCTAATAGGCATACACACTCGAACAAGGTCTCCAGTTATCGAAATTATTCATCTTGGGAATGCTCCCTGTAATGGCAAGCAAAACGTTGGCAACAATTAATAAAAATGCGCAATTTAAACCCGAAAGTAAGAAAATTTACATCGACTTAAGTCGCGAAAGCTTAAATTCTAAATTAATAATAAATTCATAGCATTTTTTTTTAATTTAAGGAAAAATTGAACATAACCTTGGACTATGAGAGCCTGCACATGATTATATAGGCTACTAAAATTGCAATTTATATATTTGGTTGCCTATGGATTGAAGTAAAGTAATGCGTTGATACGTGACCAAAATAGGTTGGTTCATGTCCATGCTATATAAAATGTATGATAAATAGCGGTGATCCAAACCACCGCTTTCCGTTTTGAAGCGTAAACTCCGCCCATAATTATGGCGGGAAAAATTAATTTTAATTGCGTATACGTAGTGTCCTACCATAACTCATATGTATTCCAAAAAGAAAAATTCTCTGTATAGAAAAATAACTAATTTTTCAGGAAGAAATATGTTGATAAAAACGAAAAATTATAAAATGAAACAAAACGTTTAAATGTATAAAGTAAATTCCTTATTAAAATCGTTAAAATATTGTGTAAGGAAATACATTGAATTCTTTGGCTTGGTCCTTGGTCAGGATTTAAATAACATTTATGTACATAAAAATAACGTCAATAAATTAGAAAACGAAGACTTAAATGCAACATCGTAAAAATAAAGAACATTCGTTTAATTTTGAGCTTCAAGATTCTTGATAGAAATAAAAACTATATATAAGAAATATAATGGAAATAATTTATATAAATAATATAATAAATAATAAAAAAAACTGACAGGGAAGTGAATTTTTGTAATGATACAAATAAATTATGAAAGTTGTTAAAATAATTTGATTCTTTTAAAACTCATGTCATTAAAATAATTTATGTTGGAACACCTATGGTGTAACAACTTCACATAGGTTAAAAAAATGTTTATAACTAAATCCATAATATTTAGTTTGTGACTACACATATAAATAAATATTATCGAATAGTTAACTTTTATATTTTATAATGAATCGTTTTAAAACAGTGGTAGTTGTGTTTAATTAAACTTTGTTTAGAACCTTATATTAACTAAAATCACTTGTTTTGTTTAAGGTTTCAATACAAACGTTCTTTTTTACATGACTTTAAATAACTCATGAGGTTTAAAATTTCGAGGAGCAGTGCGTTAATAATCCTAAAGAGAAGGAGGTTTAAAATTCTGTAAAAAGTACGTTTAAAATCCTGAGGAAAATGATTTTAGTATCAAACTAAGTGCTTTTAATTAATATGAGGTTCTAAATTGAAATATTTTATTTGATATTAATGAAAATGGACAAGTATAAAGTATAACTGTTCTATAAAATGTTAGGCATCTCGTACACATGTACGCATATAAAGTGCGACTAATTTGAAAGCTAGTGCCTAGTGCTTGGGCTATTTCACTAAATTCCATTGCAACGTAATTTTCGTTGGGGGTGGGAATAGCAGCGCGATGCTCCTAAACGGTTGCCTAGGGAATTACTGGGGTTGGCTCGGAACAGGTGAGGGCTTCTACAAATCTTATTACCAAACGATACAAGGGCGCGCGTTACTTCTTAAGCCCAACAGCTATATCGCATGTCCTCATACACTGCTCTTAACTCTCTTAATCCTCCTCGCGCCGAGGGAAAGTTTTTTCGCTACAAACCCAAGACATAAGTTCGTCTTGGAGTTTCTCTTGTTAGGACGCTCGTGGAATGATAATGCTCCAAATAAGCGATACGCACACACAAGTTGTAACCAATTTGAAAGAAACCGTCTTGAGATTGAGTCTTGAACCATATCCACCACCCCCGATTTTATATAAACATACTTGAGATGCGGTTCAGTATCGAGATTTGTACAATGCACAGTATAACGAGTGCACTCCAATTGAAGTTTTATTACATGTCGACTGGTGTAAGTGTATCGCATCCGTTGCATGAGCATTGCATCTCCGCTCATTACGCTAAGTGATCCGGTGATCGGTTTCTGGATTTATATCTGTTTCGTAACTGGAAATACTGCACAGTTGCCTTTCCTGGGAATACTTGTAGATGCATACTCTACTGTATACTACAACCGCATCTTTTCTAATCGATACGAGTAAACACTACTCATTGCACCATATTTAGTTCCTGCACATTGTTTAGTTTTTCTGCCCTCGGCGATCTTAATAAGACAGGAAGATGTCCATCAGGCAGCTTGCTTCATGCGACCTAGATAAGACCCTTCCCTAGGGCAGATGTATCATCTTCATAAGTCATTATATATCGGCAATAATATCAGTCGTTCAATTCTGCTGCTTACAGCAGGAGCGAGGCCTGGATCCAGGCTATTGTGAGCTTTGTTTCCTGAGACTTTCTATTGCGAGTTTTATGACCCTATGCGAAACGAAACCCACGAGCACGAGGGACGTTAACGTTAAATCTTTGACATAAGTATTATAAATATTATTTTTCTACGACAACCATACCGATTGACCATCAAATTTTCTAACTTTTTCTTTTACTCAATTTTTGATTTACTCGCTTCTTTCTTTCACCAACTTTTCATTTAGTAACGTTTTGATTCATTGCACTTTTTCATTATTACACTCAACAAGTTCTTATAGAACTTTTTTTTTTCTTTTATTCTACCTTAAATTAAATTCAAAAAATTAATTTTTATTTGTTATTATTGACAAACTTTTTATTTGTTTTTACTTTAACATATGATACTAAAATAAAGTATTACAATTATGTATGAACCTGTTTTTGATCGAGAGCTCTCGCTTTCGGGTGTAGACAGAGTCTACTTTCAACCTGATTTTTACGTCTTTAATGTGAGTAACAGGGCAGGACGGGACCAACGGCTTTTAAGGTGACTTCCAAACCACCCGAGAGCAGAGAGAAATTTTAAAGTTATTGTGCCGGATTTGAACACGGGACCTCTAGCATGCCAGTCCAGCGTTTTACCGCTCGGCTACTCTGCTCTCGTATTACAATTATCCAAAAAAATTGGGAGTTTAGTAAAAATGATTTTTTTCGGATCCCTTGAACAAGAAATGGCAAAAGTTAGGATATATATGTGTGTGTGTGTGTGTGTGTGTGTGTGTGTGTGTGTGTGTGTGTTCGCGTGTGTGTGTGTGTGTGTGTGTGTTGGGAATGGGGTTTCTCAAAAAAAATTACAGATATCAGTGCATTTGTTTGTTGTTTTATGTTTTTCATTTTTTTTTAGGCATATAAAAAGCGATTGATTTATGTTATTAAATTAAAATTCTTTACATCAAAAATAAAGCGTTAAATATTCTCAATGCACTTCCATTAAAACCTTTTAAAATCTACATTAACACTACAACAACTTTAAATTGATGTATTAAAATTTTATTATTAAATTTACCTGATAAATATATTTTAGCTTTTAGTAATTCATTAAATTAATTTTAATAAATGTAAATAATGATTACATTAGCACTAAAAAACACTAAAAATAAAAATAACGTTGTCAGGTCTTCATAATTATGATAATAATTTTGTGAAAACGTTAAGATTTCGATACGCCGCATTTATAACATTTTTTATTTTATCATATGAAAGTACGATCAAGTAGTGTTTTTTCTTCTACTCATAAATAGTATTGAAAGTACTCTTTTACTTTCATTTACAAAGTAAATTAAAGTATAGTAATCGCGACAATTTTCAAAATCGAGATGTTTGCGGAAATATCCGTTTTCGACCTCCCTCATTCAGAAAAAGTTGATTTCAAAGTGGTGCCTGTGTGTCTGTCTGTCTGTGTCCTCTCTATAGCCCAGACGGATAAACTGATCGTCCTGAAAATTCATATTTAAGCTTTTAACAAAAATTGGGAGGTCCCAGTGACTTTTGGCTAAAATCCAAAAATAGGAATTGGTGAGGTTTTTAGGTTTTTTGCAAATATTTCAAAATCTATTGAGTTTATGAAAAAAAACATAAGAGTATAAAAGAGTGTAAAAATAAATTTTACACAAATTTTGTTGTTATCATTTTTTCAAAATTTAACATTTTAAGAACTCATTGTTTTCTGTTGCTATGCAACATTGTCAGTGCAATTATTCATATTCATATCAAGTTGCAGAGACGTAATGTCATTTGATCATCTGACAATAAATGAAATAGGGTTAACTACCCGTCAAAGTCATAGACGTCAATAATTGAATTATTATTGCCAACATACATTTTAACATCTTTAAATATGATAGTTAACCCAAAAAACATCTCAAATTAGTAAATGAAAGTCGTGTGGTGACCACACCTCCACTTTTTTTGTTAATTTCCTTTGATACTTGATGTTCCTTATAAACCTCATTATATTTAGATACTACTAAGTAGTAATCAATTCCAATTTCGCTGCTTCACCTCCCTCTTAACATCTTTGACTTTCTTTTACCTTATTTAAATATCATTTATAACACTTTAGTTTTTATTAGGATATGAAAATTTTTAAATTACTTTACAAATAATGATTTTCACTTTCATTTCGAAAAATTAAAACTTTAAACAAACGTAAAAGTATTTAATTAATTTATTCATATATTACAAAAAAATGTAGTAAGCGGTGTATGAGTCATTACAAATAAAATTAATTATAAAAACATCCATAGGTTACTAGTATAGTGCAAGTTTCTTTTATCTTTTGCATAATTTCATTCAAATGTGTATTTCTAATCATGACCTTATTCCGCATTAATTAAAAAAAAACTTAATGCGTCTAAAATGATGTTTTTTTCTCTAATAATCCGAGATTAATACTGGAAATATCTAGTTTAATAGGTCTCCTAATTAATTTTGGTTCATTTGCAATGGTGATAACTGCGACCATCTCCTGTTATAAATATTTCTTCACCTTGTTTATATTGTGACATGTTGGTATCGATTTATTTGTTTTTGACGATTTGTTACGCAATAGGTTCAAATTTTGGCAATTGTCACAAGTGCGTACGAAGTTTATATTTATAAAGTAAAATATAATTTTGTGCTTCCTATTTTAAAAACCTTCACCTGCGTACTGTTTACTTTTCAACTTTTTAATCGACCGAAATTTTTGGCAACGCGTTTTGAGCACATCTGTAAAAATTATTGTGCCACGTGCAAAAAATTGTGTACACAATTAAATTTAAGCACAAAAAAATTAAAAATAAAAATTTTAATTTTAAAAAAAATTATTTAATTAGGCGAAAACGATTTTCATGCCAAAAAATTTTAAGAATTTTTATTAATTAGTTTTTATAGGTCAAAAAACTTTTTCGGTTTGCTTATTTAATTAATTGTTGCAATTGTAATCAAATAATGTATTAATACAAAACGCTAATTGTCTGGATATCTGCATATTAAGCGCAATACAGATAATTTTATCTATAAGATAAATTTTTATTTGTCATTATGTTAACTTCTTACATAGCAAAATCCACCTCGAGTTCATTTAAAATGTATGATATCATTTGCAATAACTGTTCAATCGAGTAATTATTTATTGATTTACTAATAAAATTACCTAATTAAAAGTAACAGTAATTAATACATTAAATAAAATATTAATTCGTGATAAAAAAAATTTTTACTCATATTTTAAAACTTTTCTTTGTTATAATAAAAAGTATGATGCAACAAGCAAGGGTGTTAGACGTTCAATATCTAGAATTCTGATGCAATTCGCAACTCAATTTTCGTTATTTACTGGCTAAAGGTTTAAAAATGTTCTGAAATTTACCTTAATTATCTCCAAAATTGCGATTTTTTGAGTTTTGAGTTATTTTTAGTAATTTTTTTTTTTTTAAATTTACGTTAAACATTCAGAGCATTGATTATTTTTTAATTATCAAAGAAGTGTGACATAAAGATTAATTTCTTTAATATTTACGATACGATTTGGAAGAGATATATAATAATCACTATTTAAGCTTTTTGATCTGTAAGCATTGAAAGTCGACAATCACAAAGTAGATTATAAACTAATTTAGGACAGTTCTTGTAATGGGGTAATTTTGGATGTTTGTCGCACCTTCGCTAATCACAGGGATTTACATAGAAGGCTTCTATAATTAAGGGTGTGGTAATAAACAACTTTGTTTATATTAG
>JARJDX010015836.1:0-16399 GCA_030264735.1 Gymnusa sp. GC000175 | reverse complement strand
TTTGAACTAGATACATCTTCAAAGTATTATTTTAATGGATAATGAAAATGTCACAAGAAACTTTAGAAATTGCGGGGTAAAATTAAAGATTTTCATATCTAAAAGGATCTTTTAACAATGTTCTGATTTGAATCAAAAAAACATATGATAAATTCAAATGGGTAAATTGCCTCGTGCGTATATTCATTTCATCTATGGCAGTATAAATAACAATATCCATATGTGATTTTTATAAAGTGAGTCTTTTTCCTAAAGCGTCTTTTCGTGCTTTTCCTTTTTCGTATACGCAGCTTGAAGAAGGTATTGTAATCATGAAAAATTTAGATCCTGAGATTTGAGGTTCTCTGAACTCGCTTTAGTAATTTCGTGATAATGTCTACCTATCTGTCTGTCGCTTGGTTTATTTGTCTCCGTTTCTTATTTTAAACTGCGTTCCGTCTTGCTTGAAACAATGAATAAAATTCTGTACTGTAGAAAAATATTTTGCAAGGAAGATTTACATAAAATTAAGGTTTATAAAATTAAATTTCGCACAAATGTGTACTTTTAACTATATCATAATTTCAATTTTAATTTCTGGCAAGGATTTGGTAGCTATTTTATAAGTGTGCATTAAAGTCGTTATTAAAAAATAGACGTAAAGCTGTATTAAACTAAATTATAAAATATAAAAATATTTATTCTGTAAAATAACGCAGTTTCTTAATGATGACTAGCTTTTATTACCAGCTAGCAATTATGTTTTTTGTAACTAATTAATAAAGTTCTAAAATATTACACCGATATTTAAACCCAAGACTTTGCTAACTTCATGTCGTTAAAGCCTGCAATAATTGCATTTAAATTATTATAATCCTAAGTTATCGGTGTAACAAAATATTTATTGTTACATTTTGATGTATTCCCACATGTGTTTTCAAATTTGGCAGATTTGAGTTGATAATGATTACAGAGTTCAGATGCGTCCGAGTAAGCACCTATTATTATGTGACTGATCCTTATTTAGATCGCAAATAGTGAAGCAAGATTCTAAGTAAATTCATTCCCTTCCAAGTTGCAATCGATGCAGTGAACCTTATTTTCTCAGTGTCAAAGATCATTTTTAAGAATCTACTGTCTGCGTTATAAATATATTGTTATTTCCGTCCTATTATTTGATAATTGTGAAAATCTCTGCTAGATTTTTTTGAATTTAATTATTTGAATCTAATTTGCGTTCTTGTTCGACGCCATTTTGGCTCAAAAATATTGAATCAATAAAAATTTTGTAGGTGTAACTTAATCGGTTAATAATTCTTAGTAGAAGAGCACAATTTCTGAGATTTTATTTAACGAAGGCACAATTTGTAAATTTAGTGCTCAGAATTGCCTAAGATTTTTAATGTCGCGTTTATATTATAAATTCTATGCATATGTAATTTTTTTCCCCCCAGTAATTGTATTTTGGAAAATTAATTATGGGTTAAAGAGCTGGTTAGAGCAAGGGCATTCTATTGTCTTTGGGAAGTAAAATCGCCCATAAAAGGGAAAAAAATTCAAAATTCATTAATATTAATGATCGATTTGGATCAACATAAATTATTCATCAAAGAAGACAATGTTAAAAGAGATTAAAAAAAACTATAATAAGGATAAGTGATTGGGTGACTGGTGGTAATCATCGGGACTTTATTTCCCGTATAGGCAACAGCATTGTTTTAGAAAAAAAACGTTTAACAAATTTGTACCTAATGAACAACAAAGAATAAATAACCAACATTTCGCTAGCCATAATACAGAATGCAGTATACAGAAGCGTGCGATAAGAATTGTTTTTAAAATGAAATTTTCAGATTCGTGTCGTAATGTTTTTAAAAACAACGGTGTTTTAACCATCTATGCTTTGTATATATATAGATGCCTAGCCTACTTAGCCACACATTCTAAAGTTTTTAATAAATATCTAATACGCCATTCCTATAACACCAGAAGAATGGATTTATATGAATATCCTAAGCACCGTTTAACATTAACGGAAAATAATTGCGAATACAACTGCTTAAAATTCTTTGCATAACTTCCACAGCGAATCAAAGACAAAATCATTTATAAAAAACAATTTATCAGAGAATGTTTTCTATATTTGTGTGATATGGAGCCTTATTCCCTAAACGATTATTACAAATAATATTCTTAATTTATGTATATTGTCCTGACCTGTTTCAAACATCTGATTGTATGTTATATATTTATGTATCTATAGATGTCTCATGAAATAAACTTATTTACTACTAACTACTACTTACTACTATAGATTATTCGGCATAAGACTGATTATGGTGATAGAAACTCTAAGTCACTGAAACGGCCTTAATTATCAATACTGTCAGCTGAAAATGCTCCGGTTTAACAAACTCTGTGGTGCTTTTGCTTACTTTAAGCCTGAAGACAATTTCTCTCCTTGTAAAATCAGTGCATTCCGCGTTGTTTCTGTAAACCGCGTCAAGGTTGAACTTGCCACCATGGAAAGCCGGTTAGGACACTAGTCTTGCAGGCTTCAATCCAGTTGGTCTCGATAGGGATTTCGTTAATTCAACAACAGTATGTCACGTGTGGAGTGTTTGGTACGTGGAGATTCAAATGGGTCGAACGAATTCGTGGGTGCGGGCGTTTTGGATGCTGTTGGGTTGGGGAGAATCACGAGATGAGGGCAATCGTAAATGAGATTTCAACCAGTTAAAATCATTTCTCTAGAAGTTAGGAGTTGCGGCATAGCCAGAGTTGTAGATTATAAGTTATTAAGTTTGTGTAATAAATTTTTTTGGACTGATCTGCTGAGTATATCAGTAAACACAATCAGATGTTAATTTACCACATTCCCGCTTCACAGACAGAGTCCATGCGCTCCTAATCGCTTCATTGTTTGGTAAGCCGGCGTATTTTTTTGCTACATGAAACTGCAATCGTGGCAAGGATATAAGTTTATCTTCAGCTAGGTGCAACGTGTAGACTCGCATAGTTTTTTTCCAGTACTGCTGATGTTCGATAGATGACTCTTTTAACCAATTTGCGTCTTTCTAGTCTTTCTAGTTGGATTTCGATCAGGATTTTTGACCTTACCAGCCGATGATCACTACCGGTATAAAATCGGATGAGAACAGTGACGCCTATGCATATCTGTCTGCTACTCGTGAGGATGTAATCGATTTCGTTTTTTACCATATTTTCGGGCTTTTCCGGCTCCATTTTCTTAAAATAGGTGTTTTGCAGAACAGGTGCTCATTGCTCAGATAGTCGATCAACATCTGGTCACGTTTGTTTCTGGTTTATAATCCGCATGGACCTATGTTCGGTGAATGCGTAGATGTTTTGAAGACGATTTTCGCGTTGAAATCTCCTTTCACAACTGTAAAATTGGCTTTTTCAGCTTTTCTTGCGGTAGACACATCTTCGTAATACTGTTCAGCTTCCGCGTCGTCAGCCGCGCTGGTTGGGGCATAGGCTTGGATCACCTCGAGTGTGTAGCGATCATTGAACTTGACCATGGCGTATATGACTCGGTTTGAAATGGCACACGTTGTGCACTAAAATTACCACGCCCCCTATGTGTGAGTTTGTGATAGAGTTGTTTTGGTACAGTAGATTTCCTGATTTAAGCACACTTCTCGTTTCGCCCTTAAGACACGTCTCGCAAATTCCTAGGATGTTCCACTTGATCTTCTCCAACTCATTTTTTAGTTCCTCAAGGTGTTTGTCAAGGCGTATGGTCCGGATATTGTAAGTGGCAATCAGGATTTCCTTCTTTTCTTACTAACTCTAGCCTTTATTGCATTTTAATATTTGCCTCCCCCAGAATCCATGTCACAAACTAATGATTTAGTGCAAAATTATGATAATGAGTGACTTGTTCTACTCGCCTGGGGTAATTCATGAATTGTTTAGTAGAATTGTATTGGAAGGAGTTGGCATTAGGTCACCACGGGTTGGTGACTAGAAGGGGTTAGAATATAGTGACTCCTAGCCCTTGATTAATTTAATAGCAGCGGTAGGAGGAGAGCAAGAGTTTGTCAAGGTAGGAAATATTTTAGTAAGAAACCACACCCAAGACTAGTAGAAGCAAAGTGAATGTCTAGCTAGGCCCTCTCGGTCGTGTAATGCCCGTAGTCACAAGTTGTGAGCCCCCCGAGTTTGAGAATTACATTTCCTTAATACCAAGTAGAACGGTTATTCCGCGGTGTCTAGGTCGCCAAAGCCCAGTGGGCACTACATGCAGGGGAGGTTGACAATTGGGCTGAACTTTAGTAGTTACTTGCCTTTACCCCTTACCTTAAGATTTAACTAACACCCCGAATTTGTGATATGCAAAACAGCAGTATTTAAATATACCCTATAATATAAACTTAGCGGATCCTGAATTTTATAAGCCACATCAAATTGACGCTTTAATTGATGCAGAATTGTACGAAGATCTACTTTGTATTGGTCATATAAATATAAATAATTTTAATGCCAAATTACAGAAAACAAAATTAGGTTAGATGGTCTCTGCTAAAGTTAATGATTCAAAGCAAGTAGATAATTTATATTGTAATATATCATTAAAATCTATCAAAAGTCAAATTGAAAACTTTTGGACATGGAAGAATTACCAGAACAAAAATCCATGTCTAATGAAGATGCATATGTAGAAATTTTTTATTAAAATACAGTTAAACGAGATTCAACTGGCAGATATATTGAAAGATTATCATTTATTAATATTAAATTAAAATTAGGTGAATCATTTAGGATAGCTAAAATAATATTCATTTCTCTTGAGCAAAAGTTACAGCATAATCCTTATTTAAGGATAAAATATTCAAATTGCATTAACCATTTTATAAACTTAAAGGATTCAAGTTTAATAACAAAATTAATAGTAGTGTATCAGCTAAAACTAGCTCAGGTCTATCACTTAATGGCATTTTGTATGTATGTCCTAACATTCAAGAAGAATTATATTCAATTTTATTAAGATTTCGATCACATCCCATAGTGACCATAGTCATAGAGAAATTAAATAGCATTATCGAATGATCTTAATAAATGAAGAGGATTGTTTATATCAAGTAATATACAATAATCCAGAATATTAAAGTGGTAATTTTTGGTTCTAAACCATCTACCTATTTGTCGATTAAAACATAAAATCAATTAGCAAAAGATAAATCTAAAGCTCTTCCTGTTGCATCAGAAATAATTTTAATATTAGGTGATGAAATTCAAAAGCTTTTGTGCACAGGTGGGTTTTATCTTAGAAAATTGTCATCTAACAATAAAAATTTAATAAAAGATTTGACAATACTACAGAAAATATATAATTATTTGGAAATGCTGAAAAAATAATAAAAACCTTAAAGATTGAAAGGGACTATAAAAAAGAATATATTTTCTATTCAGCTCCAAATAAAAGTTATCTAAAAATAACCTTAAGAACTATTTTCTCTTAAAAATCACAACTATTTGATCTTATCAACTTATTAGGTCCAATAATAGTTAAAGCAAAAGATTATGAAAGGGTTGTGAAAAGTTGAAAAATTAAATTGGGATGAATCGGTTCATATTCATACAGTGTGGATTAATTACAATAATAATTTAAAACATTTAAATAACATTAAATTTAAAAGAAAAATAATTATTGATGAACCTGATAATATACAGATTTATGATTTTTGTAATGCCAGCGAAAATGCATATGGAGCATGCCTATATTTCCCAAATTCTACCGATTAGAAAATCGAAAATTCGGAGACACATACCTGGTGAAAATAATACTGCAGATAATATTTTAAGAGGTCAAACACTCCTTAAATTACAAAATAATAAAGTTTGCTATTTTGGCCATACTTGGATTAATAGTGACGAATCTCTTTGGCCAAAAACAAAACCTAATAAAAGCAAATCAGTGCCAACATTATTAAAATCTAATATAGTACTAAAAACATCTTGTAAACCAAAATTAATTCTGACTCGATTTTCTTCGATTAATAAAATAAAACGAGTAATTGCTTATTGTCTAAGATTTATTAATATTTTAACCAAACCAAAATCAAAGTAAATGGAAAATTTATCACCAGAAGAATTAAATAAATCAATGAATAACATTTTTGCACTTCTCTATTAACACAACTCTTGCACAAATTCTCTAATAACATTTAATGAAAAACACCTAATAATATAACCCAAAAAGCATCACTTAACTGAATTAATTATCCATGATATACATGTCAAATATTATCATAATGGTATAGTATACTTACTAGTATGTTACATTAAATGCTATTAGAGCGACACATTGGCCTATAAATGGCAAAGTAATTGTTAAAAAAGTATTGAGACAATGTGACAAATTTTTTAGAGCAAAGTTCATAATTAACCATTAACTTCAGTATATTGATATTTTATGTATTTCGGAGCATTGGTTACATGAAGATGAAGTTACTTTTTTTAATATACATGGATTTAAATTAGGTTCTATCTGGTATCGCAAAGATGGGACTCATGGAGTTGCTGCGTCGTGGCGAAAAAAAATATAGAGTACAAAATATGTAAAGTTATTAACAAAATCTCCGAATCGTTTGAGTTCGAGTGTGCAGCAATTGAGTGCAATATTAGTGATCTTTCAGTTTTTATTATGTCTAGTTATAGACCACCAAATGGCAATTTTAATACATTTCTATATAAACTGAACATGCTTTTAGATTAAATTTAAAAAAATATTTGATCTTAGGAGGTGACTTTAATGTAGACTTTCGAGGCAACTTTAAGCACAAGCATGATATCGAGATGCTTTTAAATTCTTTTATCATAAAAATAAGTAATAGGGATTATACACTACAACATCACAATTTTGTGATGCCTAAACACCAAGGTTGAAATGAAATTATACATTAAAGATACCAACAATATTAAACTAAATCAGTATATTTACAAAATATTTTTTAGTAACAACAATATCTTACAGTTTAATAATAGCCTAAAAGCTGAAAACTGGTTTTCGGTTTATAAAGCATACTGCACGAATGTAAAATATAATATATTACAAAATACTATTATGCTCAATTTCAATTATTATTTTCCTGTACGAAAAGTACTTAGGAAAAGTACCTAAATCAAAAAAGTTGGTTTACCAAGGAGCTATTTAATTTAAAAGAGAAAGTGAAAGAGTACACTTCACTTTTAAGAATAACAAAAAGTAAGTACTATGAGAACATAATTGATAACTCTAGTTACTAATCAAAAAGCATGTGGAAAATTGTTAACAATTTCCTTGGTAAGTTAGATCGTACTTTCCGATAGCTCTGATTTTACAGAAACTTATAATAATTTCAACTCATATTTTACCAGTATGGCAACCGAGTTATTGAAGGCTGCTTCCGCTTACCAAGTTTCGGTAGCAAATGCTAACGCTTGCTCCACGAAAAAACGCATATATAGCTAGTAATACTAACACAATATTTCTTTACCCAACAACCTACAATGACTTGTATAACATTGTTTTTAAATTTAAAAACAAAACATCTGCGGATATGGATGAAATATCACCAAAGTTTTTAAAGCAATGTGTTGACTATTTAAACTCGTCTAGTGCATATCATAAATACTGCATTTACCCAAGGTATTTTTCCAGAAAAGATGAAATTAGCTCGGGTAAAGCCACATTTTAGAAAATATGATCACAACAACTTTTCCAATTATCGTTTTTAAGATTTTTGAAACGTTCCTAGTGAATAGACTTACAGAGTTTTTAAAAATCAATAACTTTTTTCATTATTTCCAGCATTCATACTTGGCCGGAAAATCGACAACATCAGCCATTTTTGATTTTGTAGACTATGTGCTGGGTATCCTGGAGAATCAAGAGATTGCCTGTGGCGTGTTTCTTGATATTTCCAGGGCATTTGACTGTATAGATCACACAATATTTATTGATAAACTAGACAGGAATGGTATAAGGAGCGTTGCGCGAGAGCTACTTTCATCCTATTTAAAAGATTGAACTCGAATAGTAGTAATTGACTCAAACGGCCAAAGTATGAGTCCAAAAGTTATACTTTTAATATCAGTGTCCCTTAGAGTAGTTATCTGGGACCACTGTTATTTCTACTATATATTAACGATTTGATCGAGTATATGGCACTAGCAATTCCCACCTTGTAAACTTTGCCGATAATTTAAATTTAATAATAAAGGCTAATAATATGGTTAACTTGCAACAATGGCAACGATGGCAACTTTAAAACTTGGATGAACGTCAACAAACTTATTATTAAAAGCAAAATCAAACTGCATTATCTTTAGAACACATCACAGTAGGTTACAGTATCCAGACAACATTATATTTACAAATACCCAGTACTCAGTTTTGACTTATACTCGGCTGTTTGGCATTGAAATAGATCAACACCTAAATTGGAATGTCTACATAAATTCACTTAGCAAAAAACTGTTAAACAGTTAAACTGAGATCTTTAGCTGCATTTCTTGATGAAAATGTGCTGATAGTATTTTTTTCTCATATACAATATTCCATCGAGATCTGGGGTGGCTCGAGCGCCTTAAATGACTTGTTTGTAGTTCAAAATCGAGCAGTTTTTTCAGAATGAAGTTTTTAGATTCGTGAAGGGGAGTGTTTAGGAGCAATTCGCTGCTAAACCTTCCTGGGCTGTATGAGTATAAATGTTTAATTTATTTTTGTAAAAATTGTTCACTCTTTGCTCAAAATAAAATAAAAACAACTACTCAATTAGGAATTTTAATTTTGAAATTTATAAACACAGGTTAGTTTAACCAAGTAACCAAGTAGATATGCTTGTGTCAAAATTTTTAATGACTTTCCACAGAAGATAAAGAGTCTCGTAAGTGTGCCTAGAGATTTTAAAAGTGAAGTGTTTAAACTTGTCTGTGAGTGTGAACCCTATTCTATCGAAGAATTTTTTAATCGGAAAAAATCTTAGTTAGGTTGTTTTCTGTGATAATTTCACATTCCTGGATTTAAAACTTTATGCTATTTTATTTATTTATTATATTTGCATTAACACTGTTCTTATTTTAATCTGTTGTATTTAAAAGTGTTATATTTTAATGTGTACACGAAAGTTCATTCTTAAGAATTTGTAGCAAAGTGAAACCGACTTGTTTCAAACATATTTGTTCATGATTGTTATATTTTGTAATGTTATGTACTGTATGTCTCATGAAATCAATAAACTCTATCTATCTATCTATTTATCTATATAATGGAAAATTTATCTAAATGAAACAATGAAGATCATTTATAAATGTCGGTGTAGAATCTGCAGTCCATTTTTTTGTAAAAGAGAAAAAATTTAGAAACAGAAGTAAGGTTAAAGTATATACTTGTTTATTTGTCTGTTTTGCTACAGAAGCTTGTTATGTGAAATTAGTCAGTGATTAAGCTCCCATTCCAGAGTTCGTCACACAAGATCTAGTGGCAGCGGTCGTAGACGTACCGACGGAAAGTGGCAAGAGGCGATTTGTAATCTCCTTGGCCCACTTTCCGGGCGACGAGGACAACCCACCACCAGAGGCTGTAAAGGGCCTCATAGATTTGTGCCGCAGGTATGGGAAACATCTCATCTTGGACTGCAACGCTAATTCGCACCACACAGTATGGGGCACCTCGGATATAAACAAGAGGGGTAAGTGCCTTTTTGATTATGTATGTGCCAGCGGGCCAGCATTATAAATAGGGGGAGTAAACCTACCTTTATAAACGCAATAAGGCAAGAGGTACTCGGTCTTACCTTAGCCACGGCGCACAGCCATCAAACCATTGCGTTCGACTTCTTCTAAAAAAACGTCCCTTGGTGGAAAAAGGAGCTGGACCGACTTGGGACTAAATTCAATAAACAACTCAGGAAGTATAAACGAGAGGCTTGGAAGGCTTACTACTAGGGTATCGATAACCTGACTCTAGCAAATAGACTTCGGAAGGTCCTATCAAGAGACCATACCAACGCGGCCAGAATCCCAAAAAAATCCGACGGCAGCCACACCTGTGATCAACAGGAAAGTCTAGAGCTACTTCTAGGTACTCACTTCCCGGAATCAAAGGTAGTGGCTTCGAACACAGCTGCGACAGTCACTGATTCAGAAGCTCATCGCTCCAATCGGAACAGTCGGCGCTTAGCGTGGAAAATTTTCACACTAAGCAAAATGACTTTGGCTATTACTAGCTTCAAGCCATACAAGTCTCCGGGTACGGACTGTATCTTCCCCGCGATATTGCAGCACGGTCTAGACAATATCGCCCCAGGACCCTTGGAGATATTCAAAGCAAGCTATGCACTAGGTTATATACCCCAGTTGTGGAGGGAGGCAGAAGTTGTATTCATACCCAAATTGGGAAATAGGCCAATAGAAGAACCTAAATCATACCGACCCATCAGCCTAACCTCATTTCTCCTAAAGACTATGGAAAAAATTATCAACGAACACATAAAGAGTGACTTACTTGTAAGAGCACCTTTGAATGCCAGGCAATTCGCATATCAAGCATATCCACCGTTGATGCTCTACACCACCTCGTCAAAGAGGCGGAACGAGCCATCCTGCACAAGGAAGTAGCATTCGGACTATTTGTAGACATAGAGGGTGCTTTTGATAACACCTCATTTTCTGCAATAAAACGAGCAGCAATAAATAAAGGAATATATCCTCCCACGATAAAATGGGTGGAATCCATGCTACTGCCGACTGATAACGGGCTCTCTAGCAGGATCCACAGTATCCATGACTGCAGCTAAAAGATGTACTCAGGGCGAAGTTTTGTTCCCCACACTATTGCCAATAGTGGTGGACAGTCTGCTGGATAAACTGCGCAGCAGGGGCTTTACAATCCAAGGGTACGCAGATGACATTGCAGTAATTATCAGCGGCAAGCATGAAGGCATCCTTATAGGCCTAATGCAACAGGCAATGAAAACTATCAACAATTGGTATGTTCGGGAGGAACTTAGTGTCAACCCGAATAAAACAACCATACTCACATTCACGCGAAAAAGGAAGCTGCACATGAAGACACCCTCTCTAAATGAAATAGAAATTAATTTCTACAATAAGGTGAAATATCTAGGCACAGTCCTGGATGCCAAACTGACATGGAACCAACATGTCGACAAAGTTATGGTTAATGCAACATCATCGTTCTGGGCATGTCGGCAGTAAATGGGCAAAACCTGGGGATTGAAGTCGAAAATCATGTACTGGCTGTACTGAACGGCGGTGATACCCATCGCCATCTACGCAGCTCTTGTGTGGTGGCCGAAAACCCAAAAACTTGACACGCAGAAGAAGCTGAGTAGGCTTTAACATCTAGCGTGTCTAAGTATCACAGGGGCCATGCATACGACCCGCACTGCGGGAATGGAGACAATAATAGGTCTCCTCCCGCTCCATATTGAGATACAAAAGGAGGGGCTCGTTGCGGACCTTCGATTGCACCAGATGAATAAAACACTGCCGGGGGCAGGACACTTAGAAGTACTGCAACACATTGACCCGGTCTTCCTGTCCAAACAGACGGACATCATGCCCCGAAGGCTAAAATTCTAAATGGCATTTAAGGTGGTTATTGAAAACCCAAAAATGGCTTCGAAGAAAGCCAATAAGTTTGGTCGAAGCATACTAGCTTTGTACACGGATGGTGCTAAAAACAACAAAGGTAACTAAAATCACAGGAGCTTCATGGCTTTGGGAAACACTTCCTTAATTTTGCAGGCGTAAGCAATTGCAGTCGATATGTGCGCAAAGGAATGCCTGGGTAGGCTCCTAAACGGCGAGAATATATACATCTACTCAGACAGCCAGGCCGCACTAAAGGCCGTTAAAGCCTACAGTCATATATCGCGCGCCGTCTGGGAATGCCGCCTATCTCTAACGCTACTGGCGAAAAACAATTCGTTGACTCTTATGTGGATTCCAGGGCATAGGGGTATCGAAGGCAATGAAGTGGCAGATGAACTCGCCAAAAGAGGTACAAATGCCACTCCCTCAGGAACAGAGCCATTATGCGGACTCCCCATGGCATACAGAAGAGGGGTGGTGCAAAAATGGGTAGAGGACAAGTAACGTAAGCACTGGAACAGTGCTCCAGGCCTACGTCAATCAAAACTGCTCATCAAACCCGATCATAACCATAAGGTGCTCGAACGGGGAACGAGCTGAGAACATTCACTGGACTCGTGACAGGGCACTGTGCCCTCCGGTACCACTTGAAGAAAGTGGGGTTAGAGGAAAGCGGAAATTGCAGGCTATGTGATTCGACAGAGGAAACGTCTGAACATATACTCTGCAGTTGTGACGCAATAGCACACAAGCGTTTTTCACACTTCGGAAGGGACCGACTGTCCCACGAAGAAGTGAGCGACATCGCCCCCAAGAAAATCACCGGATTCATTAAGGACCTGTGACTGCTTGAGGGGTGATTGGGAAGGGGCAGAACAATAGATCTATCAGGTCGCGGTTCGCAAGAAGCTAACTCAGCTCACACTGGCCCCATCTAACCTTACCTAACCTAATAAAGGTAAATATCCGCCAATCCGAAGATTTCAGTATTATGATGGTATAACTTCAAGCGGATGTCATCAATTTTTTTAGAATCCTTAATTATGTATTCTAATTTAACCCAAGTAACCAAATATTAAATGTTTCACCGATTTATTAATCAGCTTATAACGCCAGTAATTACATTACCGCTACTAAACTATACTTAGTCACTATATAAAATTATTACATTCATTAAAATAAATCATTTTCCATTAGGGATAATTTAACCTCGGTTACCAGTATTTCTTCATAGTGTTGTAATTTAGTCCTTTGAAAATGTTTGTGTACAAAAATTTTAACAAATTAATAAATTGGGAAAACTGTTTACAGTTACTTTCAGTGAGATGGAATAAAACGCAACAGAAATATGAACCAGATAATAGAGTTTCTTCCCATTTTCGCCAGTTGCTTAAAGTAGCTCTTTTTATTTATTTTTTGTACGATAGCTACCCTGAATCTTCACCAACCAAAGAACGAAATTTCACCAAAAAGGAAATGGTGTATAAAGTAGAACACCATTTTGTGTGTATCATTTTAGGGTATTTTTTCTTTTATGGTTATTTAAGCAGAAATAAATATTGCTTATTTTTGAATAAAAGTAATGAAGTTGATCAGCACTTTGAGAAATTTAATATAAACATGGATAAATCATCAAGAGTTCATATATTAACAAAATTTTTCTCTGTATTAATTGTACTTATAACGTTTTTGACCAGCGCACACTTTTTATATTTCTACTACTTCTCAAACGCACGGAAGGAACTTAGTTTGAAATATTTACTGTTTTGTGTATCCATTAATGTAGTTTTATTTTTGTTGTATTTTTATTTTTTATTTTGGGACAGATTTTTTATTTTAAACGTAATCCTTGAACAATGCATTGGTAGAAATCAGGATCAAACTCAATGCAGAATATGTTTAGGAAACAAGAACAATGAACAAAATTATAATTTAGAAGCATTCTGCACAAAACATACAATAAGGTAAAATACTCAATGAAACGTGTGTTTGGTTTTAATAAGTAATCGTTTTAAGCAGTATCGTAAGATTGTTATACGATGAAAACTTTAAAATGATAGAGACATGGTACGAAGCATTTCCGAAAAGTGGTTCGTACATTATGGGGTATTTGGAATGCATGTCACAACTACTTGCTTTAATTCCTTTTATATTTAATTATAAAGAAATTCATATGTCTTGGAGTACTTATTATATTTTTATTAGTATGGCCTGTACAATTCCAGTTAGTTACTTTTTCGCATGTGCAGGCGTCGATTTTGCTTTATTAGAGGTGTGTAATTTTCATTTACCTTAAAAATATTGATATTTATAATATAAAACGCATTAGATTCCAACTTTTTGACATATTTTTAAATTTTAGTTTAAAAAAACTGCTTACCTTGTACACAGGATATATCTTAAAGAACACATGCCTACATTGGAATTAAAGGAAGAAATTAAATCATTTTCTCTAAGAATTTTTCAAAATCCTTTAATCCTTAAAATGTATGACGAAGAATTTAACATAAAAATTTTGTTAACGGTAATAAAAAAAATTATTGAAATTGTAATAAATATTTATTTTTTTATGTTGTAGACTGGACATTCAGTATTTTCCATGACTGCTGTGCTTATAGGCTTTAATTATTTTTTCTAGGCACAATTTTTTTGTCGAAAATAAGACAGAAGTAAAATTAATTAACTTTTTCACCAATTCCTTTTCGATTTCTAAATAAATGTTAGAACTAAATAAATTCATTAAGAAAATATTTTGATTTTCGTTTTCCTATAGCTATTTATTATTTAGAGGTGCATAGGATGACTGAGGTGGCAACTTTTACTAAAAACGGTCGCATCTGGAGACATAGATGGTTGGCGGTGACTGGTCCTCGCAGGGCACTCAGTTCTTTTATCTATGGCTCTACGCGCCACACCCTGTTAACTGCTACTAAACTAGATAAGGATAACCAGATACGGCTAAGAACCACTACAAAGCAACGACAGTTGGTTGGTTAGAATTGGACAGAGGCAACAGTAGTAAGAACCGAAGAAAATGCTGCGTAACGGACAGCAGAAGTGGCAATGACAAAAACTGCTTCTGTTCAGCGATGTGGAAGGAAGAGGGCACTGACTACAATAAAGTAACCATAGTAAATCATCATGAAAGTACCAAACGTTAGACACATTGGGCCATACGACCCGGCTATCGTCCAGGCTATCAGGAATCTGACACTGAGATTGGTAAATTGGTTACCGGCCACAATAAGGTAGGAAGTAGGCCAGGAGTGGCCAACCAAAACAATGTTGTGGACCACATTGAAAGACCATTATAATTCCGTGGGCCGCATATAATCACATAATAGAAACCCTCTTGGGTGGTATTTCTGTTACAATACATTACAGTAAAAACATATTGTAAAATCTTATTGAACCTTGCGGGCCACATAATTGTACACCGCAGAAACATAATGGGCGTTTGCGAATTACGCTGGAATGAAAACGTCAAATGCTCCACGGGGTCTGAAGAAAAATGCATTAAGTAAATGGAAGAGTGTCCGAAACCATACATTTTCAGAAGAAAAATAACAACAACAAAATAAGCAAAAGAAAAAGAGTATACGTCACAAATGCATACCCCTAGAAAAGACTTTGGACAGGGTCAGCTCAGAAGATTGCAATTATGCAATATAGTGCACAATAGATACATAGATCATCAGAAAAAATATGAAATCTAAAACTGTCATAGATAAAGGAGGGTTAAGACAAGGGCGAGGGATAATTCTATTACTATCTATCATATTAATGGACGAAATTTTTAGGAAATGTGAAAAAAGAACTAATAAGCTAATGTAGGACACAATTTCTTGATAAAGGTGAAAGTAACTAAATGAGGTACTAAAGAAATATGGAATGAAAATAAATGTTAAAAAAACTAAAGGAATGATAATAGAAGAAGAATAGCAGGAAATACATATAAAAGTTGAAGCACAAAAGATTGAGTAAGTAGAAGAATGTAAATATTTAGGCGTAGAAATAGCTAGCAAAAAAACACAAGAGAATGGTACTACTCAATAAACAAGAACTTCATAGGAGAAAAGAAAATATCAAGAAAAACGAATATGGCAAAATGTGTAACTATAATGGATAAAATAAGGAATGCTAAAAGGTTGAATGATAAAAGAATAGTAAAACAGATGTAAGAATCAAATTATCCAAATAAAATAAAAATAGGAAGACCAAAGGAAACCGGGGGACAATAAAATTGGCAAAATACTTAAAATGAGAAACAAGACATGGCCAGAAGCTAGAAAATTGGCAAAAACAAAAAAAAAGTAGTATGAATTTGTGCATGTGAGACAATTCCCATATATCTAATATAAAAGGAGAAAATGACGGCTCTAACTGATCCTCTCAACACCCAAGTGAAATCACATAAGTGAAATCAATTTGATGACATGTCTCAAAGGAATGTTCGGCTAGGGCTGAGCCGCCAATATATATTTTTTTCATCCTATATAGGCATACACACTCGAACAAGGTCTCCAATTATCAGACTTTTTCGCCTTGAGAATGCTCCCTGCAATGACGAGCGAATCGCCTATTCCAAATTCCCCAATCAGGTTTTTATACGTTGGCAACAACCAATAAAAATACGCGACTTAAACCCGAAAGTAAAAATATTTACATCGACTCAAGTCGCGAAAGCTTAAATACTATATAATTTTTTTTTTTTAGACTTAGATTTTTTTATACATAAACTTATACTTGTTATCACCACCGACGTATTATCAAGAATAATCGTATGGCGTAA
>JARJDX010015812.1:0-13266 GCA_030264735.1 Gymnusa sp. GC000175 | reverse complement strand
GACGTCAATAATTGAATTTTTATTGCCAACATACATCTTTAAATATGATAGTTAACCCAAAAAACATCTCAAATTAGTAAATGAAAGTCGTGAGGTGACCACACCACCATTTTTGTGTATTTTTCTGTGGCTGGGCTCTGTTCTTGGTGTTTTTATATGTTTGTTGAATTTTTAAATATCGTTTAAATATGTAAACACATATGAATTAAATAAATTACCCACTACGGGAGAAGTACATTTTTCTCCGCGTATCGCTTAGCTTTTTTAAAATCGTAAATGATTTGGACAAAACATCCTTTTTTTTCAATTTTATATAATGTGGAATGAAAAGGCAAAATCGAAAGTTTATCGCCGTATAAATCAAATGCACGCTAAAAAGACGTATGTCTTCTACAAACCGACGCTAAATAAAGTGAACTGCATTACCGGCAGTGCACTTTTTGACATTAGTACACAAATAAAAAAAAATAAAAAAACCCAAATGATAGTAATCAACGTTTTTAATAACTTAAAAAAAGTGTCACCTGAAATGGATATAACAATTTTAACTAAAGTAAGTTTAAATTTTGGTTGGTTAATTTTAATAAAGTAACATAATAATGCTTATAGAGTTTTTTTGTTTCTTGTCAAAAGAAATATATAGTTAAAGAAAAGGGGAAAGTTTTGCTTTTTATTATCCTTTTCGATAAATTTAATAATAAATAATAAACACATAACCACAACGTTTCCCGTCATTACATTTTGTACCATCCCAAAAGATGGCGTAACTAATTTGTAGTAACGACATACGATTTCTAAAACGCTATTTAGCAATTACTTATGCCCAGCTTTCGTTGAACCGTTGATTGTTGAACGTACAATACTAACTTTTGTCCAATTAAATAGGTTTGCATAATATCCAGCTAAATCCTGATGTTCCTCTGCAATCTCGTTATACCAAAAACAGTTTTGTGAGCATTTCTTGGTTAATCCTTATTTTTGCTTCTCCCGTATTTTTAATCAAATTGTGGGCGATATTTAGATATTTCAGATTTCGAAAAACATAAGTCATGGTCAGCTTCTAATCAAAAATTAATATAATTGAGTCAATTAATTAAGATGCCTCTATAAATGAAGTTGCAATATAATCTAAACAATAATTGTAAATAAGCTGTTGCTACACAAGACTATATTTAGAAGCAATTTACTTTAATTATTGAAAATATCTGATGATACAATGAAAATGAAAGATATCACTTGTATTTTCGTACATCGCAGTCAATTAGGAAGGTCAGCACGAAACGCTGATTAAAATAAAATTTGATGATAATTGGTAGAGCGAGAGAATAAATGCGCACTCCTTAAATTTCAAATTAAAAATGATAAGTTTCAATTAAACCGCCATATTTTTCGTTTGGACAGGAAAAAATTTTTGATCATAATTTTGTCTGCACGGCGTTTATTTCCCTATTACGTATTAGCATTTTTTAATGGTTTTACTTTACTTGATTAGTTCAAGTACGTTTTTTAACCTGGACTATGACTTCTATGAACTTATGAAAGTTAAGGACGTTGATTTCGAATTTCACCATCGCGTTAATTAATATTGTGTGTTGCCACATGCATGCATTGATTGGGTGCCTTTGGTGGAACCATATATTTAGAATTACCGCTATAATTTTTTTTATGTTTTACTTTGCTACAAATTAATGAAAAAATGTAAATAAACAACAAATTTTATAACTCTACAAGAGTACAATAAATAACAACATGACACAAATTAGGGCACGTGAAGGATTTTTTTATTGACGTAATTATATTTCATTCACATATTTTCCTGTAATTACATCTCATTATGTAGAAATAATTACATTTGTGACCTCAAGTGTATACAGAGTGTATTTAAATGAATATACTTGCAATTCATAGATTACGCAATAATTAAATTAAACCATTGAAAATCTGCTAGAGACTAGTTAATAAAATCATATTTTGATTAAAAAATAAAATGATCCATGGTAAATGAATAACTTCTTCTTCGTAAACTAGTACTGGGTATTATTTTCGTTAATAATTAGGTAGTAATAGTTAAATACTCTCAGATCACCCAGACGTCCCCCAAAACTATGGTACGAGAGTTGGAGCTCAGAATTCCAACTCTCGTACCATAGTTTTGGGGGACGTCTGGGTAAACTGAGAGTATTCGGCTTTTTACCTTTTGCAATTTTAGAGATCCGTAGTTATTCTAATATCTAACAGTCTTCTTATTTCCGCTTTCAGTTTCGGGTCCATCTAACTATATTTTGAATTCGGTACATGTCCTGTATTTGCTCGCCACTCTTTCAGTCAAATCAGCTAAGACCTGTTATCAATTTGACTGTTCGCATTTCTGCAGTTCTTTAGTTCTCTGCACTAGCTTTAGTTGCATGCTTTATGACCGATTTAAGGCATGTTTTCTAAATTCTTATCTTACTTCTCGTACTCATATGCTTATTTCGCCATATTATATCTCGTAAATATCCGGACATTGGAGCTGCTTTGTTGTTTTAGTTCTTATCTTGTTCTTCAGATTTCTGTTGCTTCTGATAGTTGCCTCAGATTATTTGAAATTTCCGACTTGTTCTCCTCACTTTTTACAGTTTGCTAGTTTGCATCATTGTGGTTCTTTAGACACTGTAAGGGAGTGAGTTTTCTTTACTGATATTTCCATATTGAATTTTTTTATGGTTAGCTCGAATTTGTGCTGGGGCTTTTCTAAATTATCTTCTTCCTCAGATATAATGACTGCGTCGGCTTAACAATTTTGATTTGCTTGTCTCTCATTTGATACATAGATTTTGAGAAAGCATTTGAAGTAAATCGTATCTATCTGATGGAGGGTACTAATACAATCGGACTAGATAGAAGAGATGCTTGCCTTATTGAAAACATCTACTGGAACCAAACGCCTATGATAAAAATAAATAAAGCACGTTCATCGGAGATAAAAATTAGTAAAATGTAAGGCAAAAATATATTCTGCCTTCCCTTTTATTCAATGTCTACTCGAAAAACATATTCTTTGGACCCCTCTCAAAGATCAACGAAGGCCTAAAAATTAATGTCGCGCTTTTAAATAATACGCGATACGCTGACGATACGAACTTGCTAACAGACAATAATTTTGGATTATAAATATTTTGGATAGAGTGAGCCAACCAGCCAACAGTGCAAGAAAATATAAATGAAAATAAATATCAACAAACACAAAAGCTATAATTATTACTAGAAATCAAAACGTACCCAATCCAATTTCAGTAATACCACAACAACTAGAAATCGAAATTTAAATATCTCGGATGCTGGAATAATAATTTCTTGTATTTCTTCGTGTGGTTTTTAGCTTCTTGTATAATTATTTTGTTTATCATCTGTAGCGTACTAAAGTACTCGTTTTTACAGATATCCGGCAATGATTCTTAAGTACCGCGAGACCTCCAGCTTGTTTAGTGCATCTAGTATCTCATCCCAGATCCCAACGACTTGAATTAGAGGCATTTTTTATATCATGCATGTAGTACTTTTTGAATCCCCGTTTCCATATTTTTTCAGAAATAGCTTCTTTTACTACTTCCACCACAAATTCCTCAGGCCTTCTCTAAAGCCATATTGATACTCAGGAAGTTTATGATTTATTTACTGCTCTAGCCTTTAGTATAAAATTCTCCCCAATATGAATCAAGCATGCAGAGAGGATGTTAGGATGACAGTTTGTCCAGTGACTTTTATTCGTTTCGCGAGAAGAACCACCCTTCGCTTCTACCTTTCCTCTATATCGACGTTTTTATCGCGATGTTCGGAATACTATCGTGTCCAGGTGATTTGTTCATTCCTTGCTAAGAGAAGGCACTCAGTGATTTCTGGACCAATATTAATAGTTCTTCTTCTATTGAATATAACAACTGTATTACATTGTGAGTTTGTGACTTTGGTCTTTCTGGAAAAAGTGTCTAATTATCCCGAGCGTGGTATCCAGGCAAGATGATGTACTTATGGGTAGAGTTTAATTCAACGCATGACGATTTTATTTGGCCTGAGACATGGGTCCTGGTGTACCTCGCTACATAGTTCTTTCCAGTATGATCTTTTGATGGATAGGATGGCTCTTTCTAAATCGAGTCGTTTTGGCTCGTAATATGGCCCAAAGTAGCGCTTGTTACCCATCTCCGTTTGCTGGTAAGTTAGAGACGTCTTTTTGTCTTAAGGCATTACTCTCCAGGTAGTAGTTAGTATTATTCTATCAGTACACTGAAGAGCGTTGGCTGTTCGTATGTCTCCTGGAAAAGCAACATCACAGACACTCTTAATAAGACCCATGACGTATCCAACCTTTTTTGCGCAGTTTTTCTCTCTTCTCTGCTGTACTTACTAAAAAGGCGTTCTTATCAAACATCACTCATTATATTCCAAACCAAGAATTCAACTTTCGCACCTTTGTATTATAGCTTGGTGGTCGCCATTAGTACAGACTTCATCTACCTGCAAAGTGTAACTTTCTTTAACAAGGGAGCTCTTAACAAAGATTGATGATTGATTCAGAGATTCATTTACAAAAGCTATTTAGCAGGACGTGATAAACAACATAAGATACGCCGACGACACAGAAGTCCTCGCCAATGATATAGGGGAATTACAATATCTCATGAAGCAAGTGAGCGATCAAGCCAGCAACACGGTCTTAATCTTAACATTAGTAAAACAAAATGGATGGTAGTTAGCAAGACCCAACTTTAACCAAATACACAACTGCTAATTAGAAATATGCGAGTGGAAAGGGTGGACTCATACACTTCCCTGGTTACAACACTAAACACCAAATGAGACCAAGGTAGGGAAATCCGATCCCGAATAGAAAAGGCGAGAGCTGCATGTAGCTTAATGAAGAACATATTTAGAAATAACGACATATCGATTCCCCTACGCTCTACGGCGTAAAAGCATGGACGTTGACGGGGGCACTACTGAAGAAGCTGAAGGCGTTTGAAATGTGGACATATCGCTGTATCCTCCGCATTCCCTGGACAGATCACATTAGTAACGTGGAAGTATTGAGACGAATTGGAAAATCCACAAAAATAGTATAAACGGCGAAAAAGCGAAAACTGGAATACATTGGCCATGTAATAAGAAGCAACAAATACCAACTACTTCAGCTGATCATACAGGGGAAGGTTAAAAGAAGGAGAGGTCCTGGAAAAAGAAGGAATTCATGGTTGCAGAATCTCAGGCAATGGTTCGGCATATCATCAGGCCAACTATTTCGTCATGCAGTCGACAAGATCAGAATCGCCTTAATGATAGCCAAAGTTCGTAACGGATAGGGCACGAAAAGAAGAAGAAGATCAATAAAAGGGATAGATTGTAATAAGATTTGTCCCCTCGCATTTGTGTCCACACTGCCCCGGTTAATTTACAATTTTTGCTCTTACAAACCAGGATGATCACCTCTTAAATAGTTCCTGGAGTGGGTATCTACCAGATTGAATCTCTTCTGGTAAAGTCTGATAACTAAGGTTTGTAGTTCATAACTGTGTACTGCTCGGAGAGCAAAGCAAGATCAACACCAAATTCTCTGACCCAATACATCAGAAAGTCCTGATTGTGGTTGAGTTATAGAATCTTCATATTCGGTTGCTTGCTGTCCATAATACTTGCTGCTATACTAGGCTCCCCGCTGCATGACGAGTGTCGTTTTGGTTCTCGTTCCAGAGAATACCACACGCTGCGTACGGGAATTGTTCAGTTCAGTAACCACCTTTACCATTTTGTATCAATTATTAAAACGGTCAATGCTTCTTTTACATACCCACGTTTATGCTAGAAGCCTATACTTTCAACATTTAAAGCACCTTATTGATAACACTTTCTTCCAAATGCGAACTTAACCTTAATGGAGTCACCTTTACCATTTTGTATCAATTATTAAAACGGTCAATGCTACTTTTACATACCCACGCTCATGCTAGAAGCCTATACTTTCAACATTTAAAGCACCTTATTAATAACACTTTCTTCCAAATGCGAACTTAACCTTAATGGAGTCGTGCTGTACCGGTTTTTATTGCCAATTTTGCTAGTAAATTTGGTAGACTCGCGGTAATAGTTTATGTTTTCTCATATACCTTGCGTAGCATCCAGGTAGCATCTTTACCGAACCCGCGGGAATATCACCCATCCATCAATGCACTAAACTAAGAGGGTAGGTACATCCTCCTTCGTGGCTACTTCATCAAGATCCTTGATCTCATTTACTGCCTCAGGGAACCGACTCAATACATTGGCATTATCTTTAAAACATTCTACGACCTCTGCACGAAATCTGGAGATCTCCCAAGGGTTTTGATTAGCCAAAGACAAACATCAAATTCCCCGCAGCCGTTCGGCAAATCCTTCTTTTAATTTCGGGTCACTACTTAAGAACATCAGCAAAGGTAGCTTTACCTTTATCCACAAAACCAGCGCATTTAGTAGTACTGGTTTGTTTAGTAGCTTAACTTAGCATTCTTTTACCCCGCCACTTCCATTCTGCCTTTATAGCTTATTTGGCATCATATTTGGTCCTTTCCCTCAGCAGGTTTAACAACACCAGGAGTAAAGCAAATTTCCACTTTTTAGAGATGTTCTGCCCCTTTGCTGCATAAAACTCCTCATTTACCATTAACTTTTTGATACTGAATTTTACGTTAAAACAACAGCCACGTAACTCTTTGCAAAGGTGATAGTTTTAGCGTTTTCTATTTCCCCCTTTTGGACCTTTTCAAAAGCCGATTGAAAGAAGTTTGTTAGCTTTTTAATTTCGTATGTCTTTAATATTCTCCAAGATTCCATTAGTTTTGAATCCTAATCTATTCAAAGTTGCATCCTTTTTGCTGATTTTCGATGCAGCGTCTGTTCTGTCACCTTGTCTATTTAGGTTGGCCTTTGAATCACTCAGTTTGATATTAGTTACTCCATTTAAGTATCTTCCTCAATTGTTTCCACAATCCTTTATTCTAGGTTAGGTGATACCACGCTCGTCCTGTTACCTCTTTAATGTCGTCCAACTATCGCACTTGAAGTCTTCCGATTCCTCGTTTTGTTTCGCTTGGTCGCTAGGATATACGATTAGTCCATCCCCAGTAATCTCTCGTTCAGTGCAATAATTTTGGCGGACCTTATAGTCCAATATAGACCAACCAGTCACTTTCTAAATGCGATCGAAATTAAAAAAATATTAAATGGATACTTAATTACCTAACAATATATTTTTTTACAAAAAAAAATCTGCATAACCAATAAACAAAAAATATCTCTGTTTTCAAAAGAAGTTTAAAAAAAGTTCAAAAATTTTACATCTCACAGTATAAAAATTCCCGCCCTCTTTGGCAATTATTTATATTGTAGAATCATTATGTACTATATTGTATTTTTAATCAGTTTATAATACACAGGATGTGCATTATTTATTCAAAGCACATTTAAAGTGGACATATATTTGATACGTGATTACGTGGCGTTAATTTATTACTGTAAAAAAGTTATTATTTCGTTTTCTCACAAGTAATTCAAGTGTATGTATCATTTATCATTGCTTATAATTCATAGATATAACAAACATTTGTCTAGCGCTGCATATAATGCGATAGCTCATTGAATAAAACCATATGAAATGTAAAAGCAATTGACGTCAGTCACACGCCTGTACTTTAAACCAATTGTAAACTAGCATTTTTCATATATTTTTTTAGTCCAACTAGCGCATGGCATAATTTGTTTAAACTCGAACCACGCATTGCAAGTTTCACTTTTTTTTAACAATACGAGTAGGAATAAAAACGGTAATAGATCTTGTTTTGCCAAGTCGGCTGTAAAGTTACACAATAAAATTGTATTATCGATAGCGCTATTAATCATGTTTGTCGTCGAAAAATTGTTGTTCGCAAATGAGCAATTCATACATCGTCAGAATGACGCGATAGAATACATTTAAAAATATTACTTTTAAATTGAGATAGTTGATTGTTTAGTCAAATTGGTGATAAAGGAACTGCGCACATTAAAATTTTATTACGTTTTACAAGGGTGTTTTTATTATTGAATTATTACTTGATAAAATTATGACATAAAAATTTCTTCAATTTGTAACAATTTGTAAGAATATTAATTTATGTAATTGCATTATTTATATAGAATAACTATCTTTAAAACATGGCTCTCCCTGCACATCCCTTCATACTATTATATGCCATAATTATGAAGCTCCAAAGCGGGATAGGAACGGGAGCTAACCTAATCTAACCGAACCATCAAAAATTATTTTATTATTAAAATTATGTACAAAAAACTTATGCAAAAGGTCTGCGGTAGCAGAAATTTCTAATTCGAAAGCTGGCGATTATATTGGTTATTTTAATAAAATTTGCGAATAATTGGCTTTTGCTTGTTCTTAGAGCTCGGTTTCCTATCGAAAAAATCGCCATCAACAAACCAATTCGATCACTAGGTATTTAGTTTTTGCCCTTTCGGACGACATTCGGAACCATTTCTTACGTTCTTTACCATGACATTCTTCTTTTTCCAAGCGCTTTTCCTTTAATTTTCTGATTTGTTACATGATCTACCCATGAGATTCTTAATATTCGACGATACAGCCACATTTCAAATATTTCTCTTTTTTAACTGAAGCTTTCAGCAGCGTGCATGCTTTAATACCATATAACAGTATCGGAAATATGTAGCAGCTTAGTAATCTCATTTTTGTTTTTATAGTCAGCTAATGGTTTCTAAATATTTTGTTCATTTTAATAAAAGTAGCGCGCGCTTTTTCTATGCGCATCTTAATTTATTGTGACTGATCCCATTGATCATTGATATTGTTCCCAAGCTTCCAAGCTTTGTTGGACATTGGTTTGAAATTTACAAGAAGTTGCAGCCTGGAATGGTGGATTTACTGATGTCCATGAAGCATCAGTTTGCTGGACACATCTAAGTATTTTGATAGAATCAGTTTTTTCATTATCGACCCAGGCTGCGCCAAGGTAACAATATTTCTGCGATCTTTGTCGTCAATTGTTGCATTTTTAGGAGTTGAATCCGATCGAATGCTTTTTGGTTATTAATAAAACAAGCATAAATATTTATATTGACGTCTCTTAGTCGTTGAAAAAGTATTTGGATACTTAAAAGAGCTTCGAGGCCGCCTGAAAATGGTAAAATGGTTTCTATATATCCTGTTGTGTATAATTTTAAAGAATAATTCATTAGCCGAGGTTCGCAAACTACCGGCTCAAACAAAAATTATTGGTTAGGTGGGACCCTTGGTGTAAGTTTAGGGTTGACGCGATTAAACCAATAATTTTTGTTTGAGCCGGTAGTTTGTGAACCTCGGCTAAAGATAATGTTCTGAAGTCTGCGTACCTTATGGCATTGGGTTTTTTTGTGACTACGATGTATTTTGATTTTAGCCATTCTTCTGGGATATTTCCAGTATCATATATGCGGTTAAATATCGAAGCCAATCATTTCAAGTTTTCCTCATTTATGATCTTAAATTCTGTCTCCGAGTTATCCAGGCCTGGTGTTTTTCCTTCTATCGGAAAACTTAGTCCCGTATCATCATATATCTGTGGTGATCTTGTGCGGTTATCATAAAATAGTTGTTGTATGTTGCTTTAATTTCCTCTTTCTAGATTATTATCGTTATTAGTTTCATCTATTAGTTTTTAACTCGTTTTGATTTGCATTTACCTGTTATCTCTCTGATTTTTCATTAAAAGAGCCTTATCTCTTCTGGTATTCTTCTATCTATTCACATTTTTGTTGCATTTCTTGGTCTTTGGCCTCTTTTTGTTTTGTTTTTCCCTGTTGATCTTGTGTATTGATTTAAGTTGTTTTTTTACGCCGTCTTTGTTCCATAAGTTCTAAGATTTAGTTTGTCATCCACTGTTCCCCACCATTGCACCTTACGCTGAGAGTGAATTGGCGGAGCGCGTCACGCAACAGTGACGCTGAAACAAGCAAGAGTAAAAAAAGAGTTGTATGGCCCAGGCGTACTCAGTCTTTTTTACGTTTTCCTCAATTCAGTCATTCATTGCAGATTCAAGTTGTTGGGTTAGATTGGTTTCAGCCTGTTGTATTATTAACAGATTCCTCAGCTTTCTTATATTATATTTGCTTTGTCTTCTGCTTCTCGATTTTTTTAAATTTTATTGCCCCCAATACTCCTACAAGTTGCACATGAACGTTTATGATTTGGCCCCTAAAGTTATGTTCACTGACACGCAGCTACTTCTCTATCGTTTATTTACTGGTACAAAATCGATTCGAATCCTTATGATGTTTTCATGCTTGTCTTTGGGTGATTTCCATGTACAGAATTTTCGTGGTGGTAATTTGTAAAAATGTATACGTCTCCTGTATCCTTTCTATTTTCTAGAGCTAGACTATAAAGTCCGATGTAATCTCGATCTTGTCCTCTTCCTAGTTTGGATTTAAAGCAAAAATTTAAATTATTTTATTTAGGAATGAACTTTTTTCATTTTTTTTGTAAATTATATTCTTTAGGGGCAAAGAATAAATACCTACTGATTTGTTGATGGCAATTTCGATAGGATACGAAACTCTAAGAAGAACAAGCAGAAGCCAATCATTCGCAATTTCGATCATAGTGCGTGAGCAAAGAACTATTTTTAAATTTAATAGGCTATCTATCAAGTAATTGCCCATCTAACAAAGGTCTGCTGAAAAGCTGTTAGAATACGTAGCATTTCATAAATTACTTCGTTGACATTAATTTTGGGGCTTCAGCCTACAGCTGTTCGGCAATTGGCAAGTCTTTAACTGTTTACATCTCTAAAGGAAGAAATTAACTAAATTGGGTCAAACTTTTGACTTAAACCTGTCTTAACATCAATCATTCTTTTAGCTCATACTATTATTAGCCAATTATAGGTGTTTTAATTTTATACTTTTAAATTTATTATTTACTTCTCTATCTATAACCCTATAATTATATTATATCTATTAAAAAAAAACAATTCAAATATAAATAGATATAATATTGCCCTCGTGCATATTTAATGTCCGCAAAATAAGATGTTTGACTTGGACGACTTGAGCGACTAGGGTCATATGTGTGTTAAGGTTTATTTAAATTTTTTTACCACGTTTCGTCTAATTTTGCATCTAGGTCAGATGCGCTAATGTTTGCAAAAATAATTTTTCCATAATATTAAAAGGTAAACGTGTTTTGTGGTACATGGTCAAGAATTTTTTTATTTTTTATTTTCATTACAATTCACATAAATCAATAGAAGAAATATTAGTTTCTTATGAAGTATTATAGGTTTACAGTATACAGGGTGCCGAAGAATGTATACCAGAAGTACCAGAATTGTTACTCTAGAAAGCCACTATAGTTGTATTAATGGCAATGCCATAGTTTATTTTGTGTATTCAAAAGATTGATATGTAGTTGCTGGACGTTTCTCTATCACTCGTTTTAAACATTAATATTAGTGTACTTGACTCCCAGTCTTGGAATATCTTGTGTTTTGTTAATATTTCGTTTGAGTTGAGTTGCGATTTCTGCCTCATTAATGGTCACTTCATCTCCTGTTGTTAGAAAGATGACTTGCAGTTGCTATTCTCGCTCTATACTATATGATTTAATGTACTCAACCCATTTGTCTTTAACGATATTCATTGCTTAACAAACTTTTTTGGTTCGTTTTTTTATCTCTTATAAAACAACATGTTTTCTGGGTTCTATAGAAATCGTTTCGTACTTTTTTATGATTGTAACCTTGTTGTGTTCCTGCTTTTAGGGACCTTTATTGTGGATATGCTTGCCCCTTTTCATTGCACTTTTCTTTTCTTTGTTGTCTCGTTAAATCATTGTGCTTCTCGCGAGAAAGGGTTGTGGGTTTTTACTTTTTTACGATCAAGCGCCTCATCTGTTACCTGTATTATTTTTGTTTCGGCCTTCCCCCAGCTGCTTTCAATGTAGTCTTCCTCTCTTATACTGGAGTGTATTTTCTCTGACAATCTGCTTTTTTTCAGTAACCCCGTTGAATCATCTGCTCTTCACTTTGATCTTAGTAATTGTTGTTGATTTAGTGTTCCTGTTTTCCCATTTGCCTCTACCCGTTGTTTGCATATCAGCGAGTTTTGGGCGCTGCTGATATTTAGCATTTTACACAGGGCCACACTATCCATTGGGCACATAGGGCTGAAGCCCTATGGCGCCGGGCGTTTGAGGTCGCCGAACCTGCTGCCCTTTTTTTTTAAATAATTTTTTAACTGTAATTTCAAAATTAATTTAATCACATTACGCAATCCGCAAAAACGGATAAACTTTACAGAATAAAGATTAAATAATAAATCGTTAGCCCAGGGCGCTCAAATTCCATAGAACGGCCCGGATTTTACATCTTTTAATGATACAGGTGTTATTTTTCGGTTTGTTTTGATATAGTCAATTGTGGATTTTTGCCCCTGTAAGCGTACTTCTGTTGTTCTTTATAGTCAAAGAATGTGTTATTAATTCTTTGTTCCTTTATTATTATTGTGCATGTATCACTGACTGTTCTCCACTTCCGTTTTCAATGTTCCTTTTAAACGTTGTTTGATTGCGGGTAGCATATTTACCTATTCTGGCAGTTTCCTTACCCTTAAATTAGAAGAACTTCGATGTCTCCGAAACGTTAACCCTAATCAAAAAAATTTTAGATACATTTTTGTAGATCGTCTAATTATCTATTAAAACGTCAAATGGCTCGAGACCATCCGAGAAATTCGGTCCACCTCGATTTTTATTTGAAAATTTTAAAACTAAAAAGTAGTCACTTTTGAGCCCCACAGAAACATAATTAAGAAAATTCCCCTTGGCGAATTAATGTACCAAGTGAAAGCTATCTGAAGATTTTTTAAAAATAAAATTGGCTCTGTTAATCTCGCGGCGCCTTTAAAGCTAAAAAACAAACGACGATATTTCCGAAACGCTAACCTTAATAAAAAAATGTCAATACATTTTTGTAGATTGTCTAAAGACCTACAAAAAAAGTCATATAACTTGAAAACGTGTGATCTCTGGATGTCAACTTTATTTTCGATATTAATGCGTTATTACCTTACTTTACCAACTACGTGCCTAAACTCCGCCCTAAAATATGGCGGGAAAAATTAATTTGAATCGCCTATAACAATAAATATGAAGCTAGGTTACTAGGTACATGCATAAAGCCACATAAACACAACTAAAATTAATGT
>JARJDX010015805.1:0-11272 GCA_030264735.1 Gymnusa sp. GC000175 | reverse complement strand
TTATTAGAAATATTTTAAATTTATTAAAAATATTTATTTACATTGTTTTCTCATTTGTTTTAAAGAAAGGAAGGAGCCTAAATACTAGATATTTATTCACAAAATAATACATAGTAAAAGTAATATGGCAAGAAATAAAACAAAACATTCATCCTTGATACAAGGTTTAAAAAATATAAAAATGCAATTTATTAAAAGTCTTTAAAATCACTACTAAAAATATTTACACGTATTCCTCAGAAGGTTTGGTGACATTTGTTAACCTTAAAGATGTTGGAACCCTTCCATTAACTGTGTCAGGTAATTCAGCTATATCCTTAAAAACTCCTGCGAGGCTTTCAAAGTTTGGGCCCCAATTCAATAAATAGTCCCAACCTAAAGCTGTATTAGCAGAAGAACCTGTCGGTGGTCTATATAGGACGCCACCCAGTTCGTCATCGCTAGCCACTAATGTGCTCATGGATCCTCTATAAGAGGAATCGAAACCGTCATACGACGGTGGTGGCATGTTATTTTTATTACTCATACTACTATTGCTTCTTCTGCTTTCCTGCTCGTTTTGTTTATATTTATCCCCAGCTAAACTGGCGTTGTCATATTCTATTTCTGAGCAGGTAAAACTATCATTGCCACTTTCGTCCGTTGTGGAAGAACTATGATGTGTTTCAGGTACTGGGGAATGATGCATGTGTGATAAGTGATTTGGCACAGAGCCTCTAGGGGCTTCACTAGAACTAGAAACTGCATCTAATGTGGAGACCAGACTTGAAGTACGTGGTCTGGCATTCAGTCTTTCAATTTCTTCTGCAGTTAATCCCATGCCAGGGTTTGTAGATGTGACTGGCGGGGCTGTAACTTTTCTACTTGCAGAACTTTGTCCGCTCAATTGGGACATCACGGGACTATTTAAACTACGTTCACTATTACTATGAAGTACATCTTTTCCTACACCTCCAGAACTGGATGTGGTTGCTAATAAAGCGCTTTGTAGTGGTTTACCACTTATATCGTGTAAAGTTAAAATACGAGGTTGTTGAGCGCTCATTTCACTACTGGGGCTTAAACGGGCCAAAGGCGTGCTTTGATGGGTTCTAGAAGCTGAACCCGTTACAGGTGGCGCTCTGGGTGAAAATGCTGCGGGATGATGTGGAGAATGTCTGTGTTGAGCTTGTGCTTGCGCATTGGTGTGCTTGTGATGATAACCACTAACTGGGGGTGGTGTAGCTTTATATTTTCGCATCCCTGCCGCTTCTCTGTATCCTTTATAATGGTAAATTATATCAATATCTGAAGGAGCTATACTACTGGCATTTTCTAAATCGTAGTGTTCTGGCACTTCTGAATTTAAATCGTTCGGGCCGTGATCGTGCGAGTGATTAGTAGACGGAGGCATAGGTGGATGATGATCGTCTCTTAAAGATTGAGGTTTGGATAATACTTCCCTTTCAATTATATCGGGGCGCTGTGATCGTTGCAATTCGCTTTGCATAATTTCCCTCTCTTTAAACTTTTTCGAAATCAATTCAGGACCAACTAGTGGATGCCCACCTATGCCTCTTATAACATCTCCGTTTTCAGAATGATAACCCATCGTAGTTTCGTTGGCGTGCAAAGATCGTGTTAGAACGTTATCATTTACGCTATTCAATAAACCGTTTGCGTTTAACATTGTTGTATTGCCATTTTGTTTGCTATGTATACCGCTTGGACTTCCTGGTACACCTGATTTTTCTTTACTTTGTTTTCTCAAACGGAAAACGACAAATGATACAAGTATAGCAACTAATAGTACTACAAAAAATACAATTACTAGAGTTATTCCTATGCTTAATGGATCGGGCGCGGCAACAGTTCCTAAACCAACTGGACCATTACATCCGGAAGTAACTTTTCCTTTATATATAACTTCACTGAATATGCTTCCCGACCCATTTAAAGGTTGAATTTCGTTGTTAACAGTAAAGTTTACAATGCATCCCTCAAAATGTTGTAGGTGGACATTTTCTAAATAATACATATTTGTTGTGGTGCCGCCAAGAGATAAATAACTTAGATACGGGTCTAAAAAGTCGTGAACTCCAACTGTATCAAGCTCATCACCAATTTTGTGATTGTCCAAAAGAATTTTTAATTCTCGATTATGAGAATATAATGTGATATTATGCCATTGGCCGTCTGTAACTACGGGATGGATTCCAGTCATATTTACTAATGTTGATAATTTACTGATGTAAATAATTTGGCCATTTATTAATTCAATACTAGTGTAATGTTTATTGCTGGTGGCGTAGAACAGAACTCCGTTAGCTTTGACTGTGCGGAACTGGAAACTTATACGTTTTGCAGGTATATGAGTATTGGTGGAACTAGTTGTTTGCGACGTAGATCTAGTCTTGCGATGGTGATACCACGTTGAACCGCCATAGAGAGATTCTAATAGTTGCATTCTTCTGTGCTTCTTTGATATTGTAAATTCGATAAACCCACCGTTACTTAGGCTGACAGGTAAAAGTGCACTATTACAGTTGGGTGCAATTAGATTATTTCCACAATTACAGCTGGTTGTATGCCAACGATCTAAACATTGTCCAAAACCAGAGCATGCTTCAGATGACGCTGATTTGCAAGTTCCTTTTCTACCACAAGATGAATCCACTCCATAAGAATCGATTGGGTTGCTTAAATTTAATTGACGCCCATTAATAGTAACACTGTGAACACAACCAACTAAATCGTCCGAGTGAACTTGTCCTGGACGTTCTAAAACAGGATCTGCACTACTTAATCCTCCAATTATAACGGGTTGGTTGTTGAAATTTAAAGTTCTAAAACAAAACAAATATTTAGTATTGAAACAGAAACAACACAAAAATATAAACGTACCCTGTAGGACCTATATCATCAGCATAACATAGAGAATCACCAGGTTTGCATTCTTCACATAAATCTCCTTGATCTGAACAACTGGCAACACTTAGAGATATAACTCTTCCATTTCTTGTAGCAGTTATTTTGTACCAATTTCCGTCTGCTAAATTATTCAATTTTCCTCCAACATTAACTGATGTTATGGCAGTTCTAGCACCCCCAAATGAAAACACAGCTCTTCCATTTACTAATTCAATGGCGACAAAATCACTTCGTCCTCCAGTATCCAAGCCATAATTGTAGACCAACAGCGAATCAGGTTTAGTTGTCGCAAATATAAATGATATATCGTTGGTAGCAGCATCCAGTGATGGAAATGTCATAAATGAAAGTTCTCGGAAACCATATGTAGATTTTTCGCAATGGCGACCATAACGTCCTTCAGTGCAACTGCATTTGTATCCAGGTTTAAGACTTACACATAACCCACCATTAAGACAAGGGTTAGGTCTGCAAGAATCTACTAGAGATTCGCATTGGTTGCCACGATATCCCAAGCGGCATAAGCAGAAGAATGATGAACCATCTGGACTTTCACGACAGGAACCACCATTCTCACAAGGATTATCTGAACATGCATCTCCTTTTTCTAATTCGCAATATTTTCCGTCTTTATTTGCTGGGCATGTGCATTGGAAGTTATAACCTTGACGTCGGCATTGTCCACCCGATTTGCAAGGATTTGGTAGACACGGGTCTTGTTTCCTGCTGCAATTTGGACCCATAAACCCATCAGTACATTTGCAATTATATTCGTGAATTATTAACGGCGATGTGAATACAATGCTTGGGGAATTTGTAATTTTGGTAATGTGTTTTACAACTATATTTTCTGTGCAAAGGCCACCATTTTCACATGTGTTTTTATTACATGGGCTGTAATTAATTTTGACATCACGTTGAAATAATGCATTGATACTAGTATGTTTTTTAGCAATTCTTTCGCTAATGTAGGATTTAGTTTTATAACCTCCTCCAACTTTAACTGCCAGTGTAAGTTCCAAAGATTGATTATTTTCATATAGGCCATAGAGAACTATACTTTCTCCATTTGCAAAAACACCCTTTAGCAAGTCCAAAAAGCCACGATAGTTGTTGGCTAAGAAGTTTTGCGCCGTTACATTTTCCGCCCGAATTGTAATTGAATTGTTTACTGTGTAATTATCGAAAGCAATAAATTCTAAAGTAACAGTTGAAGTAACATCTGCGTGTCGTCCATCATTTCCAGAAATTGAGAGCGAGTACCCTTGTGTTGGTGTAATTTTTGATGTGTGTAAATTGCAACCTGATGGCACAGTTAATACATTTCCAGCACTATGCATGTCCAAAATTTTACATTTATAATCACCAGTTATATCCGGATCGTTTGGATGTACTTCAGCTATTTTTCCAATTGGGAATAACCCGTTAAATGCGTAAACTAATACATGAGCAGAGCGTGGACTTGATGGACTATCATTCTGATCCAAAACCATAACTTTAACTTCGTGTTGAGATCTTTGTTTTGGTGTACCACTATCTTCAACTTCAACCAGTAGATCTAATTCAGGATTTACTTCCCTGTCTATCATCTTTGTTGTTACTAGCACTCCCGTATGTTTATCTAATTTAACGAAATCTCGGTGTTTGCCTCCTATTATTCGGTATGCAAATGGTGCTCCATTTGGAGGTAGGTCTGGGTCTTTAGCTGATAAAGTCATAATTTTAGTATTTGGCGACTCATTTTCTAAAACTTGGCCTATAACTTGAGGTGGATCGAAAATTGGACCGTTATCGTTGATATCAGTAACATGAATCTTAACCACTGTTGTACCAGTTTGTGGTGGTATTCCAGTATCTATACCTCCAACAATTAATGTATAAAGAGCGATGGTTTCTCGATCTAGTAATCTCATAGTTTCAATTTCTCCAGTTTGTGGATCCACTTTGAATGAATGTTCGATATTTCCAGATATTATTGAGTAACTGAATTGGTTATTTTGTGGTCTAACATCTTTATCCACAGCCTTAACTGTAATAACTTTTGTACCAATTGAGGCGCCTTCTGAAATTTGTGTTTCATATAAACTTTGCAAAAATTCTGGAGGGTCGTTTCCATCTTGAATTGAAACTATAACTTGCGCTTCATCTGTGTCATTTCCTCTTATTCCACCTGCATTTTTTGCCATTACAGTTAGCACCACTCGACTCTGAGTTTCCCTGTCTAAATTTCTTGATACACTTATCGTTCCAGTTTCTGGATTTATGCCAAAACCTCGATCGTTTGAGGAGCCCACAAAGAGATAATAAACTTTTCCATCATCGCCAGCATCTTGATCAGATGCTTGTATTGTACCAATGCTAGTTCCAACCTCAGTTGATTCGGAGACATCAAAATGGAAAACTGGTTGGATAAATCTGGGGTAATATTCATTAACCCCTGTAATATGCACAATAAGTTGGGTAGTTCCATACATTACAGAATCAGGATTGGAAGCAATGATGTTTAAGGTGTATTTATCATTATCTTCGTAATCGAAACTAACCTTGCTGGTAATCACTCCAGTTTTGGCATTGATTAAGAGCACATCTTTTCCACTACCTCCAGATATTGAATATTGAATTATTGCGTTTTTAGGCGAGTCAATATCAGTGGCTTTTACTTGGTAAACAAAACTCTCTGGAGAAAGATTCTCAGCAATATAACCTTCATAAGTTGTTTGGTTAAAAACTGGGGCGTTATCATTTATATCGGTTAACGTAATTGTAAGCATGGCTGTTGCTTGCCTTGAGTTAAATCCTAAATCAGCAGCAGATATATTAAGGTGGTATTCTTGAACAGTATCATAATCAAGAGGTTGTAAAATCGTAACCGCTCCAGTGACCGCGTCTACTCCAAACTCTTTACGTTCATTTCCAGCAGAAATTTCATATCTAACCATTCCATTTGGACCTTTATCTCCATCAGCAGCACTAACCGTTAGAATGGTTGAACCTAGAGGTTCGTTTTCAGGCACAATCACTTGATAACTTAATGCTGTAAAAACTGGAGTAAAATTATTTTCTCCGGTTACTATTAAAGTTACTAAAACTTCATCATGTTGAGGAGGAATGCCTCTATCGGTCGCACGAATCCTTATGGTATACAATTTTCCAACTCCACCTTCCATTATATCTTTTAACGTTATCCAACCGGAGCTTTTATCAATTTCAAAGTGTCGCGTGCCATTTCCTCCAATTATTGAGTACAATATTTCTGCGTTTATACCGTAATCCAAATCATCGGAAGCTGTAATTTGAATTAATCTTTGCCCTTCCATTGCATCTTCAGGTACTGGTGAAAGATATTCGTGTTGCTTAAATTTGGGAGCATTGTTATTAGCATCCACTACATTGATAGTTACTAAACATTCGGAACTCATTGGTGGTTTTCCATTATCTGTAGCCAAAATTGTTAGAGAATATATATTTTCCGGCGAAGATTCCATTTGTGTGTGTTTGTATCTTAAACTGCGTTTGCTAAATATTTCTCCAGAAGCTGGGTCAACGGTGAAGAGATCGGATGGTTGCTGTAGGGAGTAACTAATCACGGAATTGGGTCCTTGCTTATCACGATCTGTGGCGGAGACTTGGCCGACAAAGACTACATTACGTTGTAATTCGGGGAAGTTAAAACTGTAGTAAGAGTGTTCAAATTCGGGAGAGTTATCGTTTTGATCTTGAATAGTAATTGTCAGTGGAGTTTCCGCCCTCCACGCACCATCAACGGCGGCCACTTTTAAAAGGTATTCATCTTGCTGTTCACGATCTAGCATACCGACAACAGTTACATTTCCACTCAGGGAATCGATTTTAAATTTTTCACCGGGATTTTCAGTAAAACTGTAGGTTGCGTTAGCATTTTCACCTGTGTCTAAATCAGAGCTAGTTACTCGAATTACGAATGAGCCTATGTCGGAATTTTCTGTCACATTTACACTAAATAGACGTGTAAAACGTGGAGGGTTGTCATTTTTATCCAAAACTGTAATGAGAACTGTTGCGGAGCCAGAAAGTTGTGGTGATCCTTGATCTACTGCTTCTACTGTTAATTCATAACTTGAAATATCTTCACGATCTAATTTTACGTTGGTGTATATTTCTCCGCTTTCAGGATCCATTTCAAATGAACCTTCAAAATCGTCGACTAGACGATATAGGACTTGACCGTTTTTGCCTGAATCTACGTCGGTAGCAGAAACTTTCACCACGAGTAATGGTGGTGATTCTTCTTCCAGAACCGTGGCGTTGTAAAGAGCGTTAACAAAAACTGGTGCGTTATCATTTGCGTCTGTTACATTTATGGTAAGTAACATAACGCTTCTTAATGGAGGTATGTCAGAATCTTTAGCCTCAACCCAAACTTCGTAACGATTGGTCGCTTCGTAGTCTAAGCCTTTTCCATCAACTTGTACTTCTCCAGTAATTTTATCAATTTTCAAAGCGTCTCCAATATTACCACCAGCGATGGCGTATTTTACAACACTAGCTGGACCTTTCTTCGGTGATGTCGCTTTTAGTTTGGTGATAAGTCTTCCTTCATGCACATTTTCAACAAGTGAAAATTGTGTATCAATTGGAGATAAAAAAGATGGAAAAAGGTGCGATGACTTTAGGTGAACTTTAAGTTCGGTGCGTGCCGATTTGCGGTTGGTTCCGCCATCGGCCGCTTCAATTTCCAACGCGAACACATTGCTAGCGCTCTTATAGAGATCGGTTACTGCCTTAATGACTCCAGTTTCTGAATTTATGTTGAAGAGGTTAGCATGCTCACCTGCTAGGTGATAAGTTATTTTGCTATTAGCGCCCACATCGTTATCTATCGCTTTAGCACCGAACACGAACTGGCCAGATCTGGTCTGGTCAGATATGTAAACCTCATATTTTGACGATGAAAATGTTGGCGAATTATCGTTTTCATCTAGCACCGTAATTGTTAAATTTACTGCTGTTGCGCGAGGTTCCGTCGTTGAGCAATCCTGCGCCATCAACGTCAAGTGATAAACATCCTGTTCTTCTCGATCCAAATAGGAGTTTGTTGTTATCACTCCAGTGTCTTGCATTATCTTGAATCTGTCCACCTTCTCGCCGAGGAGACTGTAGCGTAACTTGGAATTCAAACCGATATCTCTGTCGATAGCTATTGGGGTTAAAACCCACGACCCTATCGGACTGTTTTCAGTTATTGTTGCTCTGTAGGATTGACGCTTGAATTCTGGACTGTTGTCATTCACATCTTGCACAATCACTTTTACCGTACCAGTACCAGTCAACGGTGGGGAACCTGAAAGAAAATTTAAATACAATATCTAATAATACAACGATTAAAAATTTGAATTAAATATTAGTCATAGGTGTGGTGAGGAAATGATTATTGGGATTATGAATATGAGTGGTTAGCTTGTATTATTATTATTATGTAGTTATTTTTGAAATTATATATATATAATATAAAATATATATTTTTCTAAGAAATGTTGAAGTGCCTTATTATGATGCATTTCTCATTGTTGGTATGTAGAGCGTAGTATTAGCTCGGCGTGGCAGTGTGCATAAGTTGATGTGTTAGCATGAGTACGCACGCGGTGTGTATATAACAGGTATTAAGAGCCAGAGGCAGCAAGTGCTCGGTGCTTTTCACATAACTAGGTTTAGAGACGGGGCGTCCGGAATCCATCCTGGGTCAGGATAGGTCAAACGCCCTCGAAGAAAACACTCGCAAATACAAATACAGTAACCGAGGTTATGATACTTGTTAGTTTTATAGGAGACCGCGAGCTTTAGATTGAATCAAATTGCTAAACGAAACGTTTCCCACAAAGTCATCACGAATGAGTATCAATTTTACACTAACGCCACCGCACATTTGTTTTGTGCGAGATTTATTCCGCACACAAGACAAGAAATTCAAATCCACTTTCGTTTTACTGTATGCTATATGGATTGCTTTTGTCATGCGTTAATATCTTGAAAATCAACTTTTGATTTCGTACAGTTTTGCATTCATGGCTAAAAGACTGAGCAGCTAAGCGCATATTTAAACACGTGCCCTTCTAAGATTTCTTCTTTATATTGAACCGGCCATGTTTCATTAATCATCTGGCCCACAAAATGTTTATCCGATAAGTTGATTGTAATCGTTCCATTTGACCCGAACGTTGCGCGGGTTCAATTTTATAATAACTCCGAGCCAACTATAACAATACGTACGGAGCACGATCTGTCTTGTCCCCGTTAAAATGCAACGTTCCGCGGAGATATTACCCGGAGATATTTGAGGCTGATCGAAGCTCTTCGTTTGTATCATGCGTTTCCTGGTAGGAATAGATACGACGTCCTACCGCGCAATGGTGACAAATTGTGTTATTATATCAGTGATCTTGTGCTATATTTGCATAAATACTTCTTAAGATCACTTATGTGACTCTAGAAGAAATACTTGCCCTAAACTAGTAGTTGTCTAATATAACAATTTAGGAAGTCGAAAGGTGTCCATCCAAAATTTCCATCTTTGTTAAATATTTTTTAAGTGTGCTAATTTCCTTGGATACTAAAAGTAATTTCGCTTAAACTTGTGCATATCTAATTCTAAATTCTAAAATTTGGAGAGCTTCATGCTTCCTAAACTGTTACCTACTTTTTAATTGTGTTGATTTCCTTGGATGTAAAATGTGTGTAAATTGCGTATGGAATTTTCTGTAGGGCAGTTAGTGATAACAGTTATCACACATTGCTTTGGAACAAGAGAGCCTCTGAAAGGTCACCCGTTTCATGCATTTTTTTTTTAATCCTTTCGTTCTTAGCCTTATCGTGCTTTATTGTGTACATTAAATCCGACATAAAATATCAATGGTTAAACTCGTCCAGATAAATTCAGTTTGTCGATGGTTCATTAGCAACTCATGCTGTGTGCGGTATTTTGTTCTTATATTCCGCCGCCGCGAGCCAATTTATCTACCCAAATTGACGTTCTTCATATTGATAAGTATTTATTTAAACTATCGTTTATTTCTAATGTACTTTTTATCAATGCACCATATATTTTTAAATGCTAATTACCACAGTTAAATAATTTTCTCCATGTAGTGTTGACCCTTCAGGCTACGACACGAATACGTACTTTGAATGACTGGAGGTTCAGCAGAAGAGAAATGAATAGAAAAAAATAGTTCTTTTAGCGGCGTGGCCCCTTTGTCTCTTGGCTTGTTAGAATCGGTAATGTAGATGCTAATCGTGCACCGTGAGAAAAGTGCGCCGTCGTGACAATTCACGAAGTCAGGATACTGCAGGCACTTCACCTGCCCTCTACTACTCATAACGTATATTCGCAAAGTCCACGTCTCTCTCTTCAATAAAACGTCCCGTTAGCGATAAATTGAATAATAAAAATAGAAGAGGAGGGAAATGGAAATGATCGCCCTGCTTTATCTGACATGATAGTCGCACGTTTTAACCGCACTGGGCAGTATTTTTTTTAATTTCAATCATCGTTATTCACCTTATAAGTTGAGTCTAATTCATGTTTTACACAAACCGTATATTTATCAGTTTATCATTTCCTTCTCTTAATTTAACAGCTTGATTTAACAAGCTAAACTATACTTCCAAGTATGTTCCAACAGGAAGATTGATAGTAATAAAAACTATGAGTACGTAAAATAGTTATACTTTTTGAAATAAATTATTTTCTTTACAATAATTATCGTCATCAAGTCAAAGAAAACAACACCTGGATAAAAAACTGCAAGAAAGATAAACATATAGCATCTAACCTAAAGACATGTAGAGCAGAATCAATTTTGGGCCAAAGTTCCTGGAGGTAGGTGAATTTCCAGAGACAAAGTATTTAAGCCCAAGAACTACGGTATCAAAAGAATACAGTTGTAGAAGAAAGTCTGTCTAAAACTCCTAGTAATTGTGGTTCTTAAATGAACAAAATCGCAAAAAATTATCGTAAAGAACTGTAAGAACGCAAAACTCAATTCTGATTGAGTTTGAAGCATACGACTACATTTTGTTGATCTCTCGATCATTTTTACTTTCATTTACAAAGTAAATTAAAGTATAGTAATCGCGATAATTTTCAAAATCGAGATGTTTGCGAAAATATCCGTTTTCGACCTCCCTCATTCAGAAAATGTTGATTTCGAAGTGGTGTCTGTCTGTCTGTCTGTCTGTGATCATCCTGAAAATTCATATTTAAGCTTTTAACTGGGAGGTCCCAGTCTTTTGGCTAAAATCTAAAAATAGGAAGTGGTAGTTTATTTAATTAAAGCACAGCGACTCCAGTTTTTTTGGTTTCATTCCATCGAATTTACTCTCAACT
>JARJDX010015771.1:0-14711 GCA_030264735.1 Gymnusa sp. GC000175 | reverse complement strand
CAAAATAGGAAAACGTCATACGAATAATACGAAGTATATTTACAGAAAAAAAAGCAAAAATAAGTTTGACATAACAGCGCTGTTAACTAACATTTGTGTTCAGAATAGCACCATTAAATTTGTTCTCTTCTACTTCATGGCTTTCCCATGATCTTTGCTGATTAAACCTTTCTAATTTACATATAATTTTAATAAAAAATTTATATAATTAAAATATAATTTACATAACTCTCTTCTTTCAGGAGCAAACCTGATTAAGCACTGTCAGTCTTTACAAGAAAACAACCCAGTTGAATTTAATTGGTTAATTATACAAATATTGCTTGGAGCCTTTATAGCTTTTTTTATGGAAATAACTGAAGTTTTAGTAATTTCATATACATCAAGTTTAACTCTTTCCATCGCAGGAATTTTTAAGGTTTGTCTTTACCAATAAGTGGGATATATAAAAAATTAAGAATATGCGTACAAAAAAATTTTCACTTGTATAGATTTTTAAATAAGTTATTATTCAATCAAAAAATTTTTTTTTAATCAGTTGCAAGGGCTATTGGCCGCATTAAAAAGAAGCATCAGTTCTTTTGGCTCCTGCAAAAAACAAACCAATCACAAATATGTTAAAAAAATATCCAAATTATATGTGATATATTATTATTTAGGTCGTGCCTCTAAAAAAGATGGTCAAATTCTGGTCTAATTAATAATTAATTTTTTCTATCAAGCACTTATTTTACAGGAGGTTTTTATACTATTCCTAGCAGTTGAAATTAATGGTGATACAATGTCAGGCATAAATATAATTGGTTTAGTTATATGTCTTTGTGGCATTATAAGTCATGTTATTCATAAAATTGGAACAACTCCTATGCATTCAACTACAAGAGCATTTTATTTTGAAGCATCTGAACATTGCAATGATTTGGGAATGGGAAAGTCGCTTATGGAAGATCATGAGATAGAACATATGAATGTCTCCAGTGATAGTGACCAAGATACACAGGAATTATTCAACATTCTCAACAGACATGACAGATAGCAATAAATATAAATACAATTGTACTATTTTTATACAAAATTTTTACTACTACATACTTAAATATTATCTTTGGTAGTTGAAGTAGAATGTTGAAGAAGTGTGTTAAATTAATACTTTTTATGTAAAAATTGTGTCACTTTGGAGATATCTATTTTAATATAGGTGCCATTTTCTTATATTATCTATGGTGTAAAGGATGTAAGGTGTGCTATTGCGCGTTGCCTTTTAGTTCAATGTAATGTAATGTAAAATCCTTTATAAGGAGATTGGCTAATGAGTCAATCAAATGTAAAAATATTCTTTTTAAAACCCATTGAACTGATTTTTTTAACGCGCAAAACAAGATGAAAATGATTAATTACGCTTATCAAACACACCTTATGTTTTTTTACGTATTGATATTATTATTCTTTATGAATTTGATTTCATAGAATATTATTTTATATTTTAAAACATTTTGAATTCAACAAAAGTCAAGGAAATATTCTTTTAAAAAATGTTTATAGAATTCAAAATTAAGTAATCTCTAAAATCTTTTATTTCTAAAAACAGCTGGACTGATTTTATGATTTGCTACTTTGTTAATGCATTTTCTTGTGATATATTTTGTATATATTATATTTTAAATCAGTTTAATTTTTACTGATTATCTATATCTCTTACAACTAGTGTGCTAAATGAAATTTTAGTTTTAGAAATTGTGAACAAAGCCTTTTACAAAATTCAAAGGAACTTTTTAAATTTGCCGCGTTTTGCCTACCAATCAGATTACTTATTTCCTTAAAATTGGCAATCTGATTGGTAGATAAAAGGCGGGAAATATAACAAGCTTCTTCAAATTTTAAAGTTTTTAACTTAAAAAAAAATGAAAAGTAAATATTGTTATTTACCAAAAGCTATTACAGTAGATATGTTCCAAAAAATCGTGACGTAAAGTTAATAATGATTTTGTACAAGTAATTATACAATTATTTAACACAATCATAAAAATACAACAATCCGAGTGAAATTTGGACGTAATTTAGGCACAATGCAAGTTTGATAAACACAAAACAAATGTTAGTAGAGCGGGATCTAGATGTATTGTGTATTAAAAAAGGTAAATATTTATTGCAAGTAAACTTCTATTTTTTTTGTATATTAGCTTTAAATTATTTCCACTAAGTGAAAAGTGAAATTTTTTCTCTTAAAATTATCCTTATAAAACACTACACCTACAATGAGAACTGTTAGAATGTTTTTTTAAATCTTTTGTTATTGTGTACTTAAAAAAACTTGAAAGAGAAAAATCTCATATTTTCTGTGCAGGGAGGTTTTTAGCACGTACTTGTATATAAAAATTATTGTCCGTTCTAATATTTGTACTAATATGCATAGAAATTTAAAGCAACCATCAGAAGGTTATTAAATTCTATTTTTCACATTATAATCTAAGAATGGTCACTTTTTTAGTCAATAATTCGATGTATATATTTCAGATATATATGAGCTATATAATTTTGAAAGTAAAATGTTATGAAGCACCATCAAATATGTTTTTTACTTAAGAAAAATCATTCCTTATATGAAACTAGATTTTTTATTGTTAGTTATGTAAATGTTGTAAAGATTGACCAAGAGAAAATATAATATTTGTACATAAATTTTTTTTTATCAATAATAATTGTTAATGTAAAAAGTGTCCCGAGATATTTTAAAACAGTGATATCTCAAAGTTGCTTAATAGGGTGATATCTTGGTTGGACAAACTAAAATTGGGGCTCTTTTTTATACATTTTTTTCTACACTTATAGTTTACATGACATCACTAAAATTGTAAATAGGATATGTTGGTAATAATTAATTTAAAGACCCCTACCTATTGAGGTGGTTATGTTGTGTAATAGTGTAATGTAATTATTTTTCCATATGGTTGGATTTCTGCAACCTATTTTATTGATTTGACTTACCTCAACTCTCATCATAGGGTCATGTGTTGGTATTTTTGGCGCCAGAACATCCTTATAAAGCGGTGTCAGCACTATATGTATATTCTTTAATCTCTAGATTTAAAATTTCGTTTTGCTTTGTGATTTGAAACTCACTTTAAAAACCGTTGATCCCGTCCATAACGTAACACCTGCCATGTTACTCACATTAAGGATGTTAGTATTAGGTAAAAAGTAGACTCTGTCTTCACCCGACAACGTTGAGTTCTCGCTCAAAAATGTGAGAAAAATCTCACATTTTCTACCCAGTTTAGGCTTTAAGGCTGGAATTTTATCGCAACAGGCTGGACTATGCGTTCTAAACGGTGATATCGGTGCGGCCAGTCGAATGAAATATTCTCCCACATTCTAAACGGAAAGTATCCCACTGATACTTTCGGCTGCATGGCAGCGTTTCACAGGGATGTAGAACCATCAAGCTCAACAAGAGAACAAAAGGGACAGAGGAGGGAGGGGTGCTGTGTCCCATCATTGTATTGAAAAATAACCAAACAATGCAGTGATTGTAAATGTAGTTATCATATCCCCTTCGACACCATGCCCCAGACCCTGGAGGACACCTTCAAGTGGAGCCAAGACATCTTTATCCAACAGGTTACCGGCATTATCACGATGTGGCGCTCAAATAGCCCTAAGATCAACATAGACAAAGAGACATCCATGTGTGTGAACGTCTGTGTAAGTGTATGTGTGCGTTCGCGATATTTCATGTATATTTTTTTCTTTTCTTAACAAAATGAGTAGTTTTATCTTTCTACTACAATAAAAAAGGTGCAAGACATTTGTTAAAATTCGAAAGTCTGATGCATATAACTCCTGGCATAAAACCACAAGCTAAGTTCAAATCTTCTCATCCATTTTAACCTGCACTCTTTTACTTAACACTTTTTTAAATACTTTCCTTGAAATATATGATAACTTTTACATTTACTCTCATTATCCTCTTATAGCCTTTGTAGACAGAGAGAGAAACATTGGCACGATTCTTACATATATCTGGTATTTAACACAAACAAAAATATAAGTAATTTTTGCTTAAAATTAATTAAACTGATAATAAAAAGTGAATTTCAAACAAATGTTTTATTTTGTAGGAATAAATTAATGTTTCTACTTCCATAAAGCTTAAACAAGTAATTGATAAATCACAAATATATGGCTATAAGTTACTAAAATAAATAAAATACTAGGCTATAAAAATATAATTTGGTTTTTATAATTTTTTTGTGCTTATCAATGTATGTACATACAAAAATTATTTTTAAATTCAAATAAAAAAAGATACTTTAAACATATTTGTTTAAAACTCTTTTAATTCAATTACTCTGTATAAATTTGCAGTTTATAATAACATTTTGCTAAAAAATTATTATTTAAATAACATAATTAGTACTAAGGGGCAACATTTAAGGTTCCAATTAATTAATCTCAATATAATTTGTTAAGTATTTCTTGATTATAAAGTAAAAGGTTGATTCACATTATTTATAACTTTAAAAGTACATAGCAAGTCAAAGTATTCTATACAAATTTTAAACATGGAGCGATGTTATAATATGAATGTACCTTAAGAAAATATTTTTATTCTTTATTATCTAGAAACACTTTTTATAAACAATTTCCCTAAGTCAATGAATATTCATTTGACATAAAAATTCCAATGTTCATAATTTGATATGACGAACTAAATCAAAATCAAATTTAGGCGTGGCTTAATAGATTAAGAGCTAGAAACGTCGAAAAACACGTGATTTTAGCAAGGCACATTCTGCACTCCCATTTAATATCGTAGTAGTGGTTGACATGCGAAAAGGACCACTGAAGAAACGCATTAAATGCTGGATGACAAAGCAAAACGAGGCGCATACATTCTCTAGCACAAACAAAATTTAGGTGTAAGATCAACATATAGCTTAAAAAACAAAAAGCAAGAAATTAAATTAAAAAAAACTGAAAGACGCGCGAAAAACCAAAGAATGTAATGAAGTCACGAACTATGGAGAATCAATAAAGAAGAAAGTCACAAAGGCCGCAAAACAAGTACTATGACTCCAAGACCAAAACCACAATTGAACAGAGCCATGGTTCGACACTGAGTCAAGGAGAAATTATCGCTGAGTACCAAGCTGGCTACAGACAATCAATCTATAAGCTCTATGGACCAACTTTTCGTCGTGAAACAACAAACCCTGAAAAAGACATGGGAATATGACGATTTTCGCCAAGCATATGACTGCATAAAAAGAGAAGTTATAAGCAATCCTAAGAAACTTTAAAATATCAGTAAGAGTAACCGAGGAATGGAGAAACAGATATAACCAGAACCTATAGCAGCAATATACCGACCCGTGACCATCTCAGTATGCAAGGATTCAAAGGGCTACGATGGGCAAGACATGTGAAAAGAACCCTTAACAGGAGAATACAAAGAAGCAGTAGAAGGGACAGACCAAGAAATCGGAGGGAAGATGCGAGTGTGGAGAAGAGTGGCATCTAAGGAGGCGCCTGAAGAGGAAAATTGAAGGGAGCCAGGACTCAAAACCGCGCAAAAAGAGGGTTCTCTCTTGTAAAACCATACAAGACAGATTTATAAACAAATAATAATTTTTAAGTAATTTTAGCAAAGCTGAAATTTTAATATGTTATTTTTTGGCTAATAGACAAATTATAATTAATTTACTACACAGATGTTTCATGGCTAAATTATCGCACGCGATAGCCGTCAGGGTTCATCTTCTGGCAAACCAAATAATTTGATCCCCTCTACTTTTCTATGCCCACGAAAAAAATTTACGACTGCTTTTTCGGCGTCACGACGTTGAATAAAAACGTCGATATCTCGGAAAGGTAACCCCAATCAAAAGGTTTTGTTAATAAAAATTAAGGAGGTTAAATTTTACACAGTTATAGAATAGTATATCATACATCTATCCACAAAATTAGTTTTGTACTCACCGTATAGTTTTTGAGAAAAAAATTAATGAAAGTCACATTTTTAAAATTGATCTTTTTTTGAACAACTTTGAACAACCAAAAACGAATATAAGAAAAAAGAATGTTTACAGTCTCTGTACAACGCTCATCAAAATTCCTGTGATACGCAAGGTAAGGCGTCGGGAAGCCATCAAAATTTATGGCGTCGATCTATCAGTCACTAGTCTACTAAGCCATAAAAAGGGGAGGCATATAAAAAAATATGCGTTACTAAAATCAAGTGGCGCAAACGTTGTTAGCTCTTTTACTGTAACATTTAATGCAATTAGTTTTATATTTCCATGCTCTGATAGTAAAGTCAAGTTATTTTAGAATAACCAAATTTACGAAATGTCAAGTTTTGAAGCAGGTTTTAATTTTGTTTTATCTTAAACTAAATTTTATTACAAACTTTTTTTAAAAATTGAATAAAGTTATTTGTCTGACATTTCAAAAACATTTGGAATGCATAAATTTAACATCTTTGTAAAAACATAACATTTTATCTATTTAGTAGTGTAGCCATACCAGTAAACTTACTTCCAGCTTTTTTCTGTACTTTCATATCAATAGTGGCTCTTAGTTTATCAACCAAACCACTTAATTCTGCCGAGTTATAGGTATACATTAACTTACAATTGGCTGACTCCAATTGTTTTGCTTGAATATGCTCAATAGCATGTTCTAAACAATAAATTGCGTTGTCCTGACTATCAAAAACCTAAAAATTTAAATTATAAGAATTATAACAAATGAATAGATTTATGTAAAATACCATGGAACAAAATAAATTCCATCTACAATCTTCACATGCATATTCAGTCTCAGTCTCTTGCATTTTCTTCTTTTTTCTAACATCAGGCAATGGTAACTTTTCTTCATTAACTACTCCCAAAGCTTTTAATTTCTCCCTTTCTCTCTTTTCCCGATCACACAATTTTTGGACAGCAGGAATAATTTGGTTTAAAACATTAATGTCACTTCTGGGATCAACAGAAATACTCAGTAATAATCTCTCATACGAAAACATAGATGGTTCACAACAATTCCTTAATTCGCCAAAAACATTTTCAGCACAGTGTAACCAATCAGATGTAGCAAAAAACACACTTTCAGATACTACATAGCCAGTGCAAATATTTGAAGTAAATGCTTTAGGAAAAATGACAACAAATTGACCAGGTTCCTGCACAGTTCTTGTTAATGAAACTCCATTATCAACCAGTAAATTAGGTGGTAACATAACAGTATCAGATGGCAACCAAAGAGATTTATTAAGGCAATAATTTGGTACTAATTTTAATAAAGTGGAATGGAATTTTTCACTCATTGAGTCAGGAATACCATACCATATTTTATGTGCACCAGTATGTAAGTATTCAATCCATGGCAAACTATGTGGATCTCTGTACCAACAACAACCACTAAATACCATTCCTACATGCAATGTTGGTACTGTTAAACCCATTACAGGACCCATTGATCGTAGTACTGAACTGCTATTGTTTGTAAGAACTTTTAAATTCCAAGCATGTCTAGCAAATGGACTATTTTTTGAAACTGCAAATCCATAGCCCCAATTTCCGGAATCTATAGAACCTGAATGTACACAAATGTGATGTTGCTTCATCGTTACATGCTTCCAAAATTCTTCTTCCACCTGAAACAAAACAACAATACAGATAATTATATGTGTATGCAAACAAATATTATGTACTTCTTCTGCTGTGCACTCAGGAGATTTAAACCACATAGCCATAGTGTTTCTTGCTATTCTATAAAAAGCACTTAGAGCCATACTTCGTCCTTTAATTATGCACTCAATATCAGATTCGGATTCATCTTCATTTTCAGATTCATTTTCTTCCTCATCTAATTTTCGATTTTCCATGTCCTGTTGAGCTTTTAAGAGGTTTTTAGATTCACGCTTTGCCCATTCTGTTTCAACTGAATCAAATAATTTATCTCGTTCATCTAAAAATTAATTGTATAATACATAAGGATTTTTTTTATTTTAAGTAATGTACCAGGTGATAATGTGTCATAGGGTAAAAGATATTTACAGTAAATATCATCTAATTTTGTAACTCTATCTTGAGCTGACTTTGGTATTTTCATAAGTTCAGATACTCTGGGCCATTTCTTTTTTTCAATAACTTCTTTTAAACCTCCTAATAATTGAACTGTTTGGTATAATCTAGGTAGATCAATTTCCATTCCTCCAATCTAAAAATAATTGCAAAGTTTTATGTTAATTGGAATTAATAAAAAATATTTTTAGGTTATATTTCAAACTTGATGTAAAAACATTCCCAGCATTTAAGGAAGTAATAGAATTGCTAAACTATGGGATGAAATGAGACGAATATTTAACAGAGCCAAGAACTCTGATAAATAGGGGACATATAAAGCATCCCTCAAACTACAAGGAGGTAAGAAAGGCCAAGAAAGAATCATAAAGGAAATACTGTGAAAATATCCAGCAGATACTGGAAGGTATTTGCCATTGCGACGAAAATGAGGATATTCTGAGAACAGAAGACCATTGATACAATCATAAACAAAAATTACTTCATAATTAAAATGGTAAATAGAACAACAATGTTTTTACATTTATATTTTTTTATTAACTTACCCAAGGAGGATGTTTTAAGCTGATGCTTTGTGTAGCAAGATATTTCCGAATAGCAACAAGTTCCCTAAAATTGGGACCCCATCGATGCATCATTTTATGTATATATTGATTATATGCTGTAAAGCGCATTTCATCCAAAACTTTACATTCTGGTTTGAAGTTAGCAGGTGGCACAATCCTACATATTCCAAACTTCTCAGCCTTGCTTCGAATTTTATCAATATATTCTATAGGATCAATAAATTCTTTTTCGGTTGGATGAAAAACTGGGGCTTCCACAATTTGTGGAGGACTCAGCAAGTTGGGAAAATCAGTCATGTTAACTGGCATATAATAATCTTTAGTTTTACACTTGGCATTTTGTTTTTTGTATAACTTTGCACTTGATGAAGAGCTGGCGCTTGGTGAACTTGGAACTTTATATTTAAATTCTTCAGATGTTTCAGACATTCGATCAAAACTCCTGCTACAACTTGCTTTGAGCATTTTATTTTCCATTTTATGTTTTTGAAGTGATATATTCGATGGTGGAAACATAGGGCTGGATGTAGCTAGCGGTTTATCTTGAACTTTTGGTGATTGTGTTACTAATTTTGCACTCATTATAAGTTTTTGATTGGTAACACCTTCAGTTCCCATTTTTATTGCAACACCTTGAATGTTGCTTGTGCATTTTTGACCTGGTTGCAGTGGGATATAAAATAAGTGCTCATTCTCTGCAGGCTGGTTTACATCAACTTCTGCCAAATTAACCTGAACAGTTATTGAACCACTATTATTAGACTCATCTGTTGAAAGCATTAGAGACACTTCTTGTTTGTTATTTGATTTGTTCTCCGTTCTTATTAAATTAGGTAACCTAAATGTACCTGCACAAATTAATTTATGAAATAAATTTGATTAAGTTTAATATAATTAATATACCAGGTTTATTTTGTTCTGCTTCTTGCCTACATAATTCATCTTCAGATCTACTTGTAGCTGTACTGGAAGGTCTTCTTGATGGCCTTCTAAAAGGGGTACTAACTGAATCTTCATTGTCAGCCTCAAATGCATAAACACTGCTTTCATTACAAACTGAAAATGCGTTAATTTTCCTTAGTGGTTCTGCTTTTTCCTTTCGAAAAATTGTTTTTCTTTCATTGGAGAGTGGTTTTATTGGACTTGTATATTTTTCTGGTGTGGAATCAAAAGAATCCAATTTAGTTTCTTTATTTTCTGGCTTTAGCAATGTTGTTTTTAAATTGTCCATGTTTATGGTTGTTATGTTAGTTTCCAAAGATGTTTCTGTAGGTATTTTCTCACCAAACTTTAGCATTTCATCATTTTCTTTCTTAATAACACTCATTCCAGCCATCGCACTATCATTTAACCATTTTTCAATTTGTTCATTTGACATGTTAACCTTTTCCTTACCAAATCTGCAAAATTAATAAATTAGTCCATAGGTACCACAGAAATCTCCCACTTATAGAATGCGTCCCGATACTTAGTAACGCCCAAAATTGTGACAAATCTTTTTTCGTAAGAAATTGTATTTGAATGTATTAAATTTTTTTACACCAAAAAAATAACAAAAAATATAATTTACCTTCTTCCCACATCTTTTGTTAATAATAAATCGATTGTTGGTTCACTTTTTATTATTTTTGGTTTTGGTGGTGATTCACACTTGACAAAACCATGAAAATATTTTTCTTCCTCATCGGATGAAGAAAACTGAGGTAAATAATTTTGTGGCCTCTTGGTACATTCTCGTTTCTGCTTACCGGGAATAATTTCACTGTCTGGTCTTTTTATTAATTTCTTTGGTTTTTTATTTGGTATACTAGGTTCCTCTTCTTTTTTTTGGGTTAGTTTTGCAAGGGGTTCTTCATCAGATTCGCTAAAGCTCTCAGTTTGTTTTTGTTGTTTTGCCTTTTTTGGTTTTTTCTTCACTTTCTCAACACTTAATAAATCTGATTCACTAGGTACATTTTCTTGTTTTCTTTTCGAAATTTCCTTTGCAGGCAACATTTCTTCTTCAGAGTCTGTGTCTGTAAAACTTTTATATAATTTTGGAGATTTATTTCTGGTTTGCCTACATAGTTTTTCGGGTGGTGTTTTAATGTCCATTGTAAAAGACTCATCTGAATCTGAGTGTGTATCTCGAAGAAGTCGATGATTACGAGTTTGTCTTTTTTCTGATACTTCTAATATTTTCTTTACTTCTTGTAAATTCTTTTTAGCGCTTTTTGTTGTTTGTTGTTTAGAAGACTCTTCAGAATCTGGTTTTTCTTTAATAGGCACTTCTTTTTCTGGTTCAAGTTTTTCTTTTTTGTCGTTTATTTCTGTGTCAAATTTTAAGGGTATGCTGGTCTCCTCTGAAGCAACTTCCGTGTTTTCAGGTTTTCGAAATTTAGCTTTAAGTTCATTTTCTCTTTGCTCAGTTCTCCGTACATTTGGTAGTTCTGGAAAGCTATCAATTGAAACATCGTCAATATCTTCATCATTTACCAATTTGTGTCCTAAAATTTCCATATATATTGCAGCTGCTTCCTTTGTTTTTCTTGATGGTCGTTGAGTTATTTTTGGTTCTTCATTAATTTGTTTCTTATTACTTTCTTTTTTCTTGTCACTTTTTATGTTTGTAATAATATGACGTTGTTCAATTTTGCCTTTAACATGTCTTTTAGGTTCCTCAGGCTTTTGAATTTTTTCAGATAAAACACTTTCAGCAGCTTTATCATTTTTTTTAGTTTCTTCAGACTTTTGAATTTTCTTTGATAAAATACTTTCAGCAGCTTTAACATTTCTTTTAGGTTCTTCTGACTTTTGAATTTTTCCAGATAAAATACTTTCAGCAGCTTTAACATTTCTTTTAGGTTCCTCAGGTTTTTGAATTTTTTCGAATGCATTACTTTCGGTAGCTTTAACATTTTCTTTAGGTTCTTCAGCATTTTGCTTCTCAGATGTAATTATATCTGTATCTTTTATGTTTTTTTTAGGTTCTTCAGATTTTTGCTTATTTACAGATGAAATTATTTTTGCCTCTTTAGGCATCTTTAGAGTTTTAGATTCTTCAAGTTTTTGATTTTTTATACATGGTATTATTTCAGCTATTTTTACATCTATTTTTGGTTCATCAATTTTTAAAGTTTTAAGGGTTGAAATTATATCAGCAGGTTTTTTAAGACAAGTAATTGCAATTTTTTCTTCTGTAATTGTCGTTTTGGGAGTGTTTTTGAAATTATGTTTAATTTCTTCTAATAATGAATCTTTTTCCTTTATGGTTTTATCAATAAAAATCACTTCTTTTATTAGAGGTTTTCCCAAAACTTCTTTTTGCTGTTCTTCAATTGTATTTATTTTTTTGATAATATTTGTATCATTTTCTTTTATGCTTACATTTTTAAGAGATGCAATTTCAGTTCTTATAGTTTTTACCTTAACCTTATCATCAGGTGGTTTTTTTTCAATTGCTTTCACCTGTTTTTTCTCAACAAGTTCTTCCAATTTAACTTTATTTTTATCTGCTGAATCCTTTGCTAAACTTTTTTCATTTTTAGTCTCTACCTTTTTAGTTACTTTCTTTTCATTCACCTGATTTTTGGCACCTTCTTTGATGACTCTTTTAACATCTTGATTAACTTTCAGTTTCTTCACATCCATCATGACTTTTTCACATTTGCTTTTCTCCATTTTCTTCTTTGTGGTTTCTCTAGTACTTCTTTTATCTTCTACTACTTCATTTTCCTTTTTATTAACTTTAGTTACATTTGGCTCATCTTTTTTAATTTTTTTACCGACATTTGATTCCTTTTTCTCAATCTTCTTATTAGGAAGAGGATTTTTGAACTCTTTTTTAAGTATCCTGGTGCTTTTCTTTTCAACACTTTTAACATTAGTATCAACTTTTGCAGCTAAAGTTTTTGTTTTAATTTCAACTTTTTTTGTAACAATTTTATTTTTATTAATTGGAATTTCTTGTTTTTTCTTTAGTACAATTTTTCTTTGAAGGTGCTGTCTAAGCCTTGGAGAATTTGGCGGGGACTTAAATTTATTTTGGGTTCTTACTAATAATCGAGTTTGTGTTTGATGCCTTTTTGGTAACATCTGATTAGATCTTGTTAATCTAAAAAATAATTATTGATTAAAAAAATTGTTTAACTATAATCTTCATTCATTCTTAATGCGGTGCGCGCGTAAACAATATTCAACGCGTGATCCGCATGTGAACATCTCAATGGAGGAATAGGATTGCTTGTTCGGTGGTGAGCGTTCTTAACCGCATTCTATTTATTTTGACCAAATCATCAGTTTTTAGCAAAATTTATGAAGTTCCAACAAACATATACATAAAATCGCTTAAATTGTGATGATTTTGGTCATAAAACTTGCTTAGATTGCAATAAATTAATAAAAAATTGGCCAAAATCACCCTAAGTTAACCAAATTTATAGCAATTTCAACGAAAAAAAAAATAAATTTTGACGAAAATCACTCAAATCTGATCAAAACCAATAAATATTGTTTAAATTTGACCAAAATTATCACATTTTATTCTTTATTTTTAATGTTAGTAAGGATGAGTGTGTTATAATATGATCATCCAATGTGACGTCATTGGTGGAGCAGAATGCCCATCCACTAAAAAATAACTGGGCCTCCTCTACAATTCTATAAAAATTACCGACTACTTGTGCTGGGCATTACCGCGTTCACGTGCATTTGTTTATGCGCGCTCCATGTTTAAAATGAATATAGTATAGTACCTAATGCCTGATGTTTTCTTAGAAGTTGTTGTTGATTTCTTTGCCATTTTTTGTAAATTATTTTTAATTCCAGGTTTTTTTAATAAAGGTTCATTATCATCAGAAGAAAATTCCTCTTCCTCTTCTTCGTCATCTTCTTTTAGACCGCTATTTTTTTTCATGAGTTTATTAAGTGGCCTCTTTTTAACAGGATTGTTAACAAGTTCTCTTTGTACAAAGCGTCCTCTGTAGCTTCGCAAACACATTTTTGGTTTAATATTAGCTTTTAAAGTTGGTTTAAGTGAACTCGTTCTTGTTGTTACTTTTACATGTTTTGTGGCAACAACAGTAATTTTAGTTTTATGTGAAATATTTTTTTTTGTTATAGCAGCGCTCTTTGTAACCGATCTAGTAGTCCGAACAACAGTTTTATTTGTTTGCACCTTTTCTGATAGTTTGCTGATAGTTATTGCTCTAATTTTGGCCATTTTCTGTTCTTGATATTTTCTTCGTAATGCTTGCAGGGCTAAAGCATGTCGTCTCTTTTTATCCATATGTCTGCTTACTACTATGGGATCTGCCCTTTTTCTTACTCCAAATGCAATAAATGGTCTTTCTCCTTGAGCTTTTGTTATGGTACTCGGTATTATCACACCATTTTTAGGTGAAGTGCTAGGAGATTCAGTTGTTTGTGACCGTGTATCTATCATTGATGCATTGTTAAAAAAATTTAGACTAGGAGGCAGAACTGGTGTTCCTCGGAAGCAGAGAAATGTTAAAAAATCTTCTGTATTGGGCCTTTTCATGGGTATTAGTTCTATGGGTTCAGGAATTGTTTTTTCCTGCTTTTCAATTTCTTGTACAGGAGTTAAAACTGGGCTATTCACATTTGATCCTTGTGCAAATTTTCTTTGGGCTTGAACTTTTGTCCTAAAATAAATAAATGATACAAACCTAAAAGAAATTTTAAAATTTTCTAACACATAAATTTATTAGTGTGCTATCATACTAATATTTACTAATATAAGCAGATAGTAAGAAAATATATTCCAGACTAATGCAGAACAAAGACATTGCATATTTAAATTTGAATATTAATTAGTTTAGTATCATTCATTTATAAGATCCAATCTATTTAAAATCATACCTTTTAGGACTATCATCAAGTATAAAACTAGGAGATCTATTATCCTTCCTTTTCCTGTTAAAAACCATTTTGTAAAATATTTAAGGACAAATTAAGACCATAAACAAAAGACAAATACACGAGTTTAACCTCACTTTTTTATTATTTAAAAACACTTATGGTACTTTGCTCATGCATTTTTGTATTATATAATTATATT
>JARJDX010015763.1:0-15516 GCA_030264735.1 Gymnusa sp. GC000175 | reverse complement strand
ATCATCGTGGGTGGCGTTATAATATATATATATTATTTCCGCACAATCCGAATCTGCAAAAAAAATGGAGGTTTCCGTTTTGAAATTCTAAGTTTTGGGGTGGGGTGAGAGGCAACTTTAAATTTTTAATAGGGAATCCCCACCTAAATTTGGATTTTACGGAGAAAAATACATAAATTTTACGATTAACATTTTTTTGTTTTATTTATTGTAGAAAGCGCTATAAACCCAGGAAAAACCACACTTAGAGTATATTTTTCTGTGATTGTAGCGCCATTTAAAATGTTTACTAAAAAATCTTTTAAGTAAAAGCTTTTTATCTAAAAAACTTGAATTTACAATGTAATATGGGGGTTTGCGTTTAAAATTGTCTTTCATACAAGAAAAAAGAGGAAAGTTTTAATTTAATAGAAATGAATAACTCTTTAAAAAAATAATAAATCCGTATTATTTGTATTTTTTAAGGATATTTGACGTTTTTAAACTTTTTGATCACTCTATATGGCATTTTTTACAGAACACTTATTTATGATATAAATAAAAAAATATATAAAAATATATTTTTAATAAATTTAGCAAAAAAATTTAAGTGTATATTTATATTCTGATTGAACAAGTTTATAAAGTATAACCTCTGCAACTTTGGACCCTTTTAGGTGGCTTTTCCGGAGCCATATGTTTAAAGTGACCTTTTTAAGCTTTTGAATTTCCCCCCTTTTATTAAAGTCAAGACAAAACAAAACAACCTGCATGTATGTGGCTGATTGTGGCTTTGTGTGCTTGTGTATATATGTGCGTGAGTATATAGATATATATGAGTCAATGTTAGTAAGTTTCGATGTCTGCATGCGACTGAATAAGTTTAGGTACCTAAATGTGTTTCTGTTGAATATAGAGTTGTTAAATGATTTTATAGTAAAAACATTTTATTTTTTTAATAAAGAATTAATTTAAAATATATGCAAAATAATAAGAATATGAGTCTGTAGAATAAGGGAAAGGTTTATTTTCTCTTAAAGCTCTTAGGATTTAAGGTTTTGATCCAAAGTGTATAGAGGTCAATAGGATTAAAGGATTATTCTATCGCACTTTCTGATCATAATTCTAGCAATGTTGGCATCTTTCATCACAACAAATTTACATATACATATCAATATGAAGATGCCAACATTGATATAGTATAGCATCCGCGCCTCAGTTGTAACTTGTCATATGCAGAATGATTTAATTCGGCATAAATCCTGAATTCTAAACACGAGTAAACACGATTACAGATCGGCTGAATACCAACTAAGCTCAGCAAAAATACCCCCTATCATGTTTAAGCTTTGATTATTCTCTGTCAGGCGATGTATAAGCTCTTCGTTTTATAATAACAAGAGCAAAACAACAATTTATTGAATCAATCGTATGAATGCACCACATCACATATTTATTATAGTTTAAATAAAAAACTGCAATTTCTCCTGTAGATTCATTAATTTATTATTATTTATAATATTTTACACCACTTCATAGCTTTTTATTGTTATATATAATTCATATTATATACCCAAAAAGAAAATAGTTTTTCACCTGTGCCTGCATTATTTAAATTCATCACACTTGCATGTTACAAATTAGACCTTGCGTACATAATTAAATATCGATTTTGTATAATGAATCATTAGTGAGTTCAGGAGTATATACAAAAATTATTATTCAATCATTAAAACAATCGTCAACCCTAGCCAAAATAATAATATTACTAAATCTTAAATAATCAGTAATTTTTTAAAATTCTTTGCATTAATATTAACCTTTAAAAAACTGCACTGCAATTATGTTGAAAAAATATAAAAAAATAAATGATTTTATACGTTATTACAGAATAAAAATTAATTTTACGAATAAATAGGCTACAAAATAAAAATTGTTATTGATTAAAAATTGATTGCGTTTCATTTACATTATTTATACATCATCAGAATAAAAATTATGTAACAAAAATTTTTCTGTATATTAATCATAATATTTATTGTAATGGAAAAAAAGTTACTAAATAAAATAAAATTATCAATTAGATTTTTTTAATGTAGCCGGTCCTGTTTAAAAGTCCGATTTATTTTAAGCTACAAATAAATAGAAGGAAATCAAATTTGTAAAATCGACTTTGTAGGATAGTATAAAGCCCTTAGGCTCTTAAGAAATTTACCAATAAATCCTTAGAAATACTAATACTTACTATTTTTTTGGAAAGGTAGGTACTTATGTTTATATTTTTCAGGAAAAATTTTGTTACTTAAAAAAAGGCGTCTCTAATATTTAATACTGTTATTGATGTAATTTAACGCATAATAATCTAATTTTTTTATTAGCAAGTATAATGTGAAACTTGTTTATTACTTTTTCTTCAATAAAAAATATTATAGCAGATTATAACGTACCACTTTTATTTGTTTTCCTTAATTTTAAAATTAACATGTCAATTACATGTTATCTGGATAAAAATTTTATTTAATGCCTTTACTATTTGGCGAATATAGTTCCAACAAATGATTACCATAGGTTCATAAATTAGCGTTGAATCGACAATTTCTGGATTTCCTATATATAAAATAATTTCAGATAATTTTTAAAATAGTGGCCGGCCAAGTGGTAATATCTAAAATAATTTCGTAAACAACAATTACTTTAAAAATCTTGTGTATTTTGGAAAGCAACTACTTTAATTATTAACAACTATTAAATCATATATTTTTGCAATTTTATTTTAATGTTCCCATCGGTTTCTATTTTACTACTTTTTGGAAACTCCAGTTACCCCAACCGCTGCTGCCAAATTACAATTTTTGCTGGTTCTCCATTTTTCCACATTTATGGGAAACACGAATCAAGATAAAGCAAAATATAAAAAAATTCCTGGAAATCAGAAAGAAAATATAAAATACAAGGGAGGAATGGCTAAAAGTAAAGTGCGAAGACACAGAGAAGGTTCAATAACTTCCCGACTTCCAACATACATAAAAGAGTTAAAAACTCAACACCTGACAATAATAGAAAAAAAGGGCAACAGTATCATAGACATTAAAGATGGATTCAAATCATGGAAGGAATATACCCGACAACTGTTTAATGATCAACAACAGAGCGAAAAAAAAAAACTAAAAAAAGCCTACAATGGTCTAGAAATGACTAACGACAACAATGAGGAAACAACGAAGTACTAAACGAACTATTCAACAGAATATATAGTAAAGGTAATATACCAACAAAGTGGCTGACATCAACGTTCATACTGATCCCCAAAAAACCTAACACTGAAAAATGCGAAGATCATAAGACCATCAGCCTCATAAGTCACAAAATAAAATTGCCGTTCAGAATAATTTACTGAAAAATATATGATAAACTAGAAAAGAGGCGAAATTTAATTTGGGTTCAGTGGTTGGCACTAGAAAAGCCTTATTTAGCTTTAGAATTATTGCACAACGATGCCTTGACATAAACAAAGATGTTTCATCGACTACGAAAATGCTTTTTACGAAGTACGACATCGGGAACTAATTAAACTACCCAATGAAAGGCACATTGACGATCGGGACAAATAAAAAATAAAAAAACTTTTATTTCCACCAAACAGGCACTATAACATTAAAAAAATAGGATTTGAAGTGGAATACGACAAGATTGTATCCCATCACCGCTATTGTTTAACGTCTACTCAAACGCAATAATAAATAATAGCCTTAATAACGACATAAAAGAAATTATAATTAATGAAAAACGAATCAACAACCTAAGATACCCAGACGACATAGTACTGATGGCAAAAAAATTAACCGTCAAGCCTTTTCACACTACACCTAAGAAGATTTTTTGTTCTATTTGACTACAGCAAGTGTTATTCTAGAAAATCCATACCTTTAGCAAAGTTTTGTAATGTCTTAGGTCATAGGAGATAGTTTACTGACCTAAACTAGCGTAACGAACATTTCTTTAATTAGGGTTTGCCTAGTTATATCCACTTCTACACATTCATACACAGTGAGTATAGGTGGTTCGTCAGCCATTCTACAAGCACATTTTTTACTTTCCTGGTCAGAGTTCTGTTAAAATACCAGTAACTACTCTTATCTCATATTTTAAGAGCAGTATACCTGCCTGGCAGAGTAAATGTGATAAGATTTTATTTGACGTGGAGCAGACCGAGTTTAGCTCAGCACTCTAGGCATCCGGCTGCTGAGTGCAAGATCGTATGTTCGTGGCCCAAAACATGCAAAATATTTATTTAAATATTTAAATGTCAACACTGCCCCAACTCTTCAACCCGCCTTGCCAGCGTGGGGTTTCATGGCTAAAAACCTTCTCTGGTCCGGAGTTAGATGAGATATCAAGTAACTCCAGTGGTTCGAAATCCACGCAAAACTGTAGGTCCACCTATAATGTAAGTTGCCAGCATTACAGGCAGAGAAGAGGCTATACGCCAGCAGTGGCGTCGTAAAAGGTTGACCACGAAGACCGAAAGCGGATCGTGAACGGGTCTCTAGTGCGCACCTCCCTATGTGGGATATACTGTACAAGTAATACAATAGAAAATATTTATTTTAGATATAAAATAATACAATAATATGATATGTTTATTACTATTTTACACAAAAGCGTGATATTTATGGAATATAAATGAATTGAATAAATATGATATTATTGTAGGTTGCAAATGTTTTTTTTTATTATTACGCTTTATTTATATTTCTAGTCACTATGGTTAAATTCCTGCCAAAAAAATTTAAGTTTTAAAAAATTTATAGTTATAGCGTGCATTTACGATATAAATTAAATAAAATTTGAATAATTATAAAATAAATTTAAATTTAAATTAGAAAAGTAATCTAATCCGATCGTATAAGTGTTGCAAAAAGTCTTGTCCTATTAGAGGAAATGTATGTTATTTTATTATTTATAAAATATGTTGTGTAAATACACATATAGTTTAAAACATTGTGCCAAATAAATGAAAAAAAAATACCAAAAAAAAAAAACTCAAAAAGGGTAGAAGGAAATGATTTATTATAGCAATAATAAATAGCTTTATTAAAAAAATTGAGTTTTTGTATTTAAATTGTATTTCTTGAAATTTTTGACTGTTTCTGATTTTTATGTTGCGCAATTCTAAACTTGAACAGTTGGCTTGTTTGTCCAATATAATTAAAGTCACACACTGATTTTTTTAAATCACACCAGACAACAATAATGCTAATAATAATAATATATTTTTTGTTTTATAATTACCCACATTAAATATATTTTTTGTATTTTATGTTATTACTTTTTAGGACCCTCTTTAGTATCTATAAAACGCTTAAGGTAGTAACGTGTAATGTTTTATTTGTTTAAAGGAAAGCTTGGTAAAGGTGTACAATTCTTATCAAGTCTACTTTTATGTTTTTATGTACTCATAATGACTAACAGGGCCGAAGATGCGTGAAAGACCACAAAAGTGGTGATATGGAAACTACCTAGGAGCCACAAAAATATCTTGACTCTGACTTGAACCTGGGCTCTTAAGTTTACCATTTCTGCGTTCCAGCTATTTAGTTTCTATTCTGTAAATAAACATTAAGTAATAAAACATAGCTTTTATTTATATTTTCAATATTAGTTTTTACGCCTAAAAAATAATAATATTTTAAATAATACATGTGTACAAAAAAATAGAGTTTATAAAACAGTACGTATGACCTAGATCGTAAATTTTGATTTAATTTCAACTGGTAATACCTTTTGTTAACATATATGTCGTATATGTATGTTACCCATTGTCTATACATAACTCAAATACAACAAAAACTGTTTTCACTTGACACTTAATCAACTTCATATAAACTTGTTTTGTATTCTACTTTAAAAAACTAAGACAATTGCATTTTATATTAACTGCTGCAATTGTTAACAAGAAGATATACATACGTATATTTTATATAATATAAATCACCAGTTTTATAACATTATTTTTATTTTACTTTGCCACTTCTCTCCCAATTTTATGTCTAAAATCTATTATTCTGGTTAATATTTTTGTGCCAAAACATTGAAATCTGTACTTTCTTTTTAATTTTATTTTTATGTGGAAAACTTTTAACAATAATTTTAGTTATTTTTATATTTTTGTAAATGCAAAACACTTAAAATACAGTCATTCAAAATTTTAAGAAGCACCCAAGTGGTGAAAGGCGGGACTGGCTTCTAGAAGACCCGAGTTCAAATCCGGGTCTTTCTGATCCCTGAGTACAAAAGTCACCTTAAAAGCTATGGATCCTGTCTGTGACATTGCACCTGCTCTGTTACTTACGTTAAAGACTTAAAATATAGGCCAAGAGATTCAAAAGAGCGGGCAACACAAAATGGTGTTGTAGCGCCAGTGAAATAAAAACTTAAGATTCAAATATTTAAAAAAAAACAAGCTAAGAAATTTTTCTACAAATATAAGTACAGGAAACAGGGACATTGATGAAGCGAATAGACTTCTGCGAGGAATGTTAAACAAGATTTTTGCCAGACAGAAAAGGATCAGTAGGGCTTATCAAGTGGCGAAAAGAACTAGATGGAATAAAAGATTTGCCGAATAAAAAGCTTTCAAGAACAGATTTAGGAACAAAATTAGGCTGGCTAAAAAAAAACTAACTGGAAGGATCCCTACAGAATTTAATTCTTCCGAATTGCATTCTAGTTAGAAGGCACGGTTGGGGCCCTAAGGCTCGTCAATGTACACAGGCAGCAAAAGTCCTGAATGAATTTGATAAAGGGTAACTTTCCAAAATTCATCAAGATTACTAAAAACACAAACGAGGCACAAGAAGAGAGAAAGATCAGAAGGACGCGGTATAGACAGTAAGCAACTTTCTTACAGTGGAAACTGGCCAGCGAATTTTTCTTTAGTCTCGTGGGATAGATGCAATTTTTCCTGCACTGCTTTTACAGGGCAATAGCATACTGATTCACCCAATTATACAACTTTTTAGGTCGAATTTTGCTCTAGACTATGTGCTACAACTGTGAAAGTGTACTACTAATTTCATCCTTCAAATGTCGCCAATTAAAGGTCAGGTAGAGCAGGCCATACCAACACGAAGAATGAATGGAGAGTATGTTGAGGTTAGCAATGAGCAATGATCTGCTAGTGTCAAAGAGTTAATGGCTGCAAGAAAGCGATCTAGGGAGCGATTAAGGTTATGAAAAGCTGATGTAGGTCTACAAGCTTTACCGTCAACTCAAGTAAGATGAAACTAATCATTTCAAGTTACTGGCTAGCCTCAACATTCGTGACATTTTCTGCAAAGGATATGGCCTAAATATAAATTAAAAGAAAACCAAAAGCATGGCAATAACAAAAAATCAAAACTCATACCATAATAGACCATCTATATATCTTAATAACGATTAGGTGAAATGATGGGTTTTCTCCTATAAATATTTTGACACATGGGTAACTAAAACAGCAGAACACACAAAAAATTAAGTACTCTGTAGTAAAAGTGAGAATGCTATATATTTTCCATTCTATTGTATGAAATGGAGGCTTAGAGGCTTAAAGCAAAAAACATTAAGAACATAAGAGAACACCATGGGTCGACAAGGGAGAACTTGAGGGAGTAGTTTGGTTACATGTCTGCAGAACTCTTCAAGCAAGCGATTGATAAGATCCGGGGAGCGGTGATGATTTCCAATCTCCGACAGGAACGGAACTTGAAGAAGAAGAAAATAGCCTTGGTAATAAATGCCCTATAATTTTTATTTTTTAATTTTAATTTAAAAATATTTGTTTTGGAGGAAACTTTAACTACAAAGATATCTTTTGACAACATAGAATATCATTGCAATTGCAAGCGTTGATAGATAAAATATTTATAGGCTTTAAATTTTATTACTTTAAAGGTAATTTTAAGTGTAAAAGATACGCCGTTTAACAACTTTAAAAATAAAAAATTATTATATTTTTTATGTAATGCATGTGTCACGTTTTATATAAATTGTAAGCTTTTTTCAAATAAATTTTTGATAATTTAATTAATTTTAAAACAGATGTCTTGGCAGAAAATTATATGTCACATTATATTTCATCAGTATTTTATAATTGTGGGAATTTTCTATTTAAATTAATAAATCAGAAATATCATGCAATGTCCAGATTAGGTGCATATTAATTCGTCAAAAGTAAAATACCAATTCAATTATATTTATTAGTTACATTTTTATTGAAAATTATACAGTTACGATTTTTTTACTTTGTTACTTTTTACTTTAGTAGTAACAAGCAAAAACCATTTATATGTAAAAATGGATACTTGTTATTGAAAATGCATAAAGTACCGCTGAAGGCGCTTGTGAAAATTTTTGGTCTAAAGAGATTTTTTTTTATAACACCATATACTGATATTTATAAGTTCCTAAATTTTATTTCATAATATAATACATATTTAATACGAAATTTTGATTACATTTAATTTTACGGTAATAGGTAAGCGAAAAAACAATTGCAGTTTTAAAATAAAATACCTAAATTAAAAATTAATAGGTTTTTTTATAAAAGTATAAAAAGTAAGAACAAATTTGGTTTATTTTTAATGTTTTATTAAGGCATCATAGAATAACAGGGAACGATTCCTAAATAAAAGAAGAAAATAATTAAAATAAAACATCTCTTAAGCATCCAGCTACTCAGTTTGCCTTCTCTGCTTTTACTATTAGTTTCGATTGTAAATCTCTGTGGCTTGTAGTAATGCATAGGTTTTTAAATTCGCTCATCACTTCTATCATCTTTTCCTCTATTTCTAATTTGCAGCTTACTGGTGTTTGTGCATTCATCATCGACTTTATTTTTTGGTGTGATATATTTATGTTAAAATGGGTTACAGTTGTGTTGAATGTGTGGAGCAATCATTTAATATCGTCTCGTTTTTAGCCATTACCAATGCGTCACCCGCAAGCCAAAATGTCGAAAAAATAGTGCAGATCTAGAATAAGGCGATGTATATAATTCGAAGATGGTTGAAAACTTTAGGCTTACTGCTGGCAAGTGTAAAGTCTGAGCTAGTTTTTGTAATCAGCTGCAAGAAATATAAAACTTTCACTTTGATGGTTAAACAGCAGAAAGTCCAATCTGAATCTTTTGTTATGTATCTGGGGTTATGATTGACGGCGAATTACAGCAGCGTTTTTGAGTTGCTTGTTTCGAATTTGGTATCTTTTTTTAATCTTCTGTATAACTTCATCCATAATGAGACTTGAAAGTAGTAGGCACAGTGAGTCGCCTTGTCTTATACCCTTTTCAAGTGTAATATAATCGAAAGTTTTGGTCAGGTTCAGTTATATATTTTTGTGAAGAATTTGCAGAATCTCCTTTAGTTTTATTAGCTCACTTGCTTTAATAAAATCAATGTAGCATATGTATGCGGACTTGTTTCATTTAAATGTTATCTCGTTTTTTATCTGTCTCACTAAAAATACAGCATCTATAGAAGACCTCCCCACGTTGAAGCCTTTTTGGTCGTCTGAGTTTTTTATGTTGTTTCTAATCTTTTTGGCAATAATTTTTGTTATTAATTTTAGACTTAAGTTCAGTAGCGTTATTCCTCTTGTATAGTGTTATTAGGTAGCTGAATCTCTACCCTTCTGCTATTTTACGCTTTCATATTATTTTGGTTAACAGTTTCGTTATTTCGTGTTGTAGCATTGGAAGTGCCTTTGAACAGGCCCAAAAGGCGCGTGCTTGGGGCTTCATAATGCAAGGGGTCTCAGAATACTATAAAATATAAATTTAAAACATTGTAACTTTTATTTAAATCTTTGTGCTCTCCCGACTAAACCGCCAGACGACATGTGATTTTCTTCAAAACTAAGATATTCTAAATTGCAATAATTTGAATAAAATTGCCATGATTCTGATCAAATTTATGCAATTTTCTTAAAATTTAGATGTTTTTGTTTTAAACTGCAATTTTGAGTATATTTCTAAAATTTTTGTTCAATTTATTAAATTTCACAAAATTTAGATGATTTTCATTTCTTAATCGACACTCGAACGAATATAATATTTCATCCCGCAACGTGTCCGATAAAGATGTTTCTTTGATGCTTAAATTAACTTCGCTTGCGCTCATTTTTATTTTTAACTGTGTAAAATCAGAAATCTGACTTATATTACTACATCTTTCACCGGATGTGCACGGACCGGAGTCCAAGCGTTTTAGTAAAATCTTTAATATTGCCCCCAAATTTGTGTTTATTTTAAATAAAAAACAATATTAATTTGTTCAAATCAAGGGTCTGAACACATTTTCTATAGGAAAACATATAAATCAAGACACAGGTGTTTTATACAATAAGTGCTTCCAGTATGAAATTAAATTAATTATGGAATTGACGCTCTCCACTTAATGCGCCATCTACGTTCTCTTGGTGGTCCTTCCAAGAACGAGGAAATATCATCTTGTTTTTCATATTTTCCGCGTCCAGCCCTTTCATTTTAAATGTCACGTGACCAGTTTTCAGTGATTGGAAGCGTCGTTTTCTATTAGGTTACTTCGAGCGTAATATATGCATGCTTAGGAGACTAAATACGGACATTTTAAAATTCGCTATCGCTGATTTAAATCTTACCTACGCCAACTTGACATTGAAAACGTCACGTCACAACGTCAACGATTACTATTTTGACAGGTCTTCATATTTTTTATATAATAAAACATATCGATCACTCAGTTTATTTAAAAATCGCGCCTCTTTTTATCTATTATAGTATTATTCATCGCTTATGCGCTAATGCGCTCTCTCACGCTCATTGAGCAAAAGGTTTCTAACAACCGGATGTTGAGAATTTATTATTTACTCATTGTATAAGGCTCACTTTCCAACCATCAATTTTTAGCCCCATCATAATATATTTAATATATCTACTTTAACTTGCTATGATTTTGCTCTTATTTTAAAAAAATGTCAAAATTTTGATATCTAAAAATTGCATTGGAAAAATTCAAGAGAGTTTTGTTAAAATTTAGATAATTTTAATATAAATTGCTATGACTTTAATCAATTTTCATCAAAACTTTAATTATTTTGGTAAATTTAGGGTTATTTCGGTTAAAATTAATGGAAAGCTAAGCAATTCTTGTTAAAATAAATGATTTTGGTTTAAATTGCAATGTTTTGATCAAATTTCAGCCATTTTTTAAGTTTTGATTTTTGTTTATTATACTAGGGAGATTTTCGGTAAAATTGATAAAATATTTGTTATATTTAAGTAAATTTGGTCGGAATTTCAAAGATTTTAATTAAAAATTCTATGATTTTTGTCAAATTCAAAAGGTTTTAGTCTAAACGCCGATGATTTTGTTTATTTTTTCTTCCATATTTATCAAAATTTTTAGCTTTGTGCAAATTTTCTAAAATTGTTATGAATCTTTTCAAAGTTAAAAGATTTTTGTTAAATTTAGATGCTATTGGTTTAAAAGTTTAAAAGACTTATCGAATTGAGATAATTTTGGTTTAAACTACGATGTTTTTGAACATTTTCTCTATTAGTAAATAAACAACACTACAGTTTACATTTGATCTGTTTCCGAAAAAAAAGGATAGAGAGCCTCAAAATAAAGTTGCGCTTAGGGCCTCGTAAGTGGTAAATCCGCCACTCAGCATTGGTCCCCCATATTTAAGTAGATCATTAATTCCGTCTGGACGTGCTGCCCTACAGTTTTTCAATTATTTATTTGCTTCGATAATTTCTGGTGGTTTGATTTCTGTTGTTTCATTTACCGTTATAGTGATTTCTTGTATCATATCCTGTTTCTCTTGTAGTGGGCTTTATGGTGATTAAATAGTTAACCTAAGTATCAATATTGATATTTCTTGTTCTTTTCTTTGTGATTTTATCCAAACAAGTTTTTGACTACCAAACATTTTTAAGAAGCGACTACACAAGATATAAGTGTATTTACATAAAATATAAACTATTTGGCGAGAAACTGCAATTTGGAGAGTAGGCTAAGTACCCTGAAATCATCCTAGATAAAAAACTTATTCATTATCATTATTTTCTGGAAAGTACAATTATATATTCTTATTAAATAAAATAAATACAGTCTATAATTATAAGCAAATATCATCATCTGCTAACAAATTTACAAGTTTTTCTATCCGTAACCTTGCTTTCGAAATTTGGTTATGGCCTAAATTTGGTATGAAATAAAGGTATCAAATAAAAAGAAATTTAATATGAATTAGTTATAAAAAATGTAATGTAGTTCGAACCATTTTTAATACTGTACAGATAAGTCTAGTTTTTAACAAATTTATTTATGCTATTTTAGTAGATAGCTTGTACAGGTGCAAGAAAATAATAAGAAAAAGATAGTTGCAAATGCTACCATTTTTTTTAATATAAAGAGGCAAAAATATTATTTAAATTTTCAGAAATATAATTCATTAAAGACAATGGCAAAAAATATTCTTTGATTATTCATCAACATTTTAATGAAATAATTGAAGTGTAACTTTTAGTGAAATATTATTAGTTATTTTTTCTTTATTTTGAAATACATAAAGATTTTACGTATTTAAGCTTATAATTAAGTTATAAAGCCTTTTTTAATAAAACTATTTAGGAATTAGATGAAGGTATTAAATGTAGGCTTAAAGTGTGTAGAGTAAAGCGACTTCTCAAGACTTTAGTGCGAAAACTTCCATTCATCAATGTACTTCAAGAGTCGTGCAACTGCTTGTCGCAAAGTGTGAAACGGATCTTAGTTAATTTTAATCTCCGTTGTAATTGCAGAACGTAAATTGCTTCAATATTAAAAAAAAAGAATAATGAGTTGCATTTGTTCAAAAGGTCAATTAAATCCACTGAAATGCACTTAATTAATTTTGTATTTTTTTAGATGTACAGGATAATCCAAATTGAGTAGCCTACAATGTTTATCTTTCTTATTATTACAGGTAAAGACTTGGTTGAATGGAAAATTTGTGTAGATTTCTGTGCTGACTTAGATTTTGCAGAGAAATTTTTAAAATTCCAAACAGAAATTGTTTCAAAAAAACTGATTATCACGATTTTCTAAAAATCAAATTTCTCCGTGATTTTAAAAGATACAAAACAAGTTGTACATGAAATTTACTTGATTAAACGAAGAAAACTTAAAATTGCTGCCAAAATAAAACTTAAGATGGCGGTTTCTGGGATCTTAATAGCAACTTTCTTATTTTAAATAGACGCCATATTTAATTTGTAAATGAATAAATAGACTCATTTTTTGTCTTTTCAACAATGTATAAAACCTATTCAGGAATAAAAAATTATTAAAAATAATAATTGTTTTAACTTTAAATGAAGTAGGCATGAAAACAAGCAGGTCTAAATTATTTATGAAACAAAACAAAAGAACTTTATGTCACTGAATACTAAAATAACAATAAATTATTGTAAAAGCTAACCGATATTCTCTAAATAAAATTTTAACACAGTTTTGCTACAATCTGAGTTACTTGTTGCAATGTATTGCGATTGACGTTGTTAAACGCATCCGTAAGAGCTTCATGTAGTTCTTCTACGTTATATTGAAATGACTTTCATACACTTTATCTTTTAAAGCTTCCTACAAATAAAAATCAAGAGATGTTAAGTCTGCTGGTCTGGCTGGACACTGAACAGAAGTATTAGTCGCTATTAGTTTATTATTAAAACGGTTATTAAAAAACATAAATTGCAAAAGCATAGACATTAATATTTTTAAAGCAATGTAGAACAAGTTGTGTTGGCAATGTTTTCTTAACCTTAATTGTATATAAACGTAGATATAAATTTTGGCCACAGATGGTTATGATTTGAAATGACAAATATTTAAATAGAAGTAAAATTTGCATCAGTTACAATTCCTTAGTTGACGATTTATAAACCTGTATAGAATTGATAAACATTATAAAGAGGGATGCAGCTGAACATTGGAGTAATCTAAGATTATTAGAGTGATTAATTGTCGGTTTGCGTAGATTACAGCACTACAGCATGAAAGATGTGTGTAAAGTGAGGGGAAAATATCGATGAACTAAGTAAAGTTTACTACAAAATAAAATTACCATTCAAAATAATTAAATATTCTTGCTAAAAAAATATTGGTCAATGAATTCCACACATGCATGATAATATAAAATTTATTGCTCTATAGCTGTGTAACTACAGAGACTGAAAACATTTATGGCTTTAGATACATGAAACTCTAGGTAGAAAAATGATATAAAAACATTGCGCAGCATAAAATTTTGCTCAATATTTATAAAGAACCCAAGTCATAATTATCAAGATTTAAATTTTTATATTCAGAAAGATAAAAAATAATAATTCACTTAGTTTATTATTATACCTAATTTACAATCATATTTCTTTACAACCTTACTCATGCGATATAATTTTATAACGTAATGTCACTATTTTTAATTGAAAATTTATGACACTGCAAATTTTCTTATAATAATAAACTTACGAAATAAAAAAATTAAGGCCTTATTTTTATTGTTCTTTTTATTATTGCTGCAAGACGATGAATCGTGTAGTATTTTAGGTCGGATACATTTACATTATATTTGGAAAGAAAAATATTTATGTTTTATAAAAATGTGAGACAAATGCTTTTCGTTGCAATAAATTACCTTGAAAAATATGATGTCTCCATTTTATATTGAGTTATTGACCATATAAACCGTTGAATATTTATCGTGATTCATATTTTTTAAGGGAAAAAAACAAATACGTTAACCGCATTTCTTTCCCAGGTTGAGTTTTTGCTTTATTTTTTCTCTTCAGGATGCATTCACCCTTCTAACAAAAAATAATTTAATGTTTTTGTTTCCAATATTCAAAGGGAAAGATCACAGAACACCGTCAGATACTAAATAAGCACACTATTAAATCACGACGGGTGTAAAATTCCTGCGGAGCAAAACTGATGGGTCTTGAGAGTCAATAAGTTAAGGACTCCAGACTTTTTTTACTTTCAAGGAGAAATTGTTGATATTTAAACACCTGCATCTCGGGAGCTTTTTGCTTCATTCTTATATAAAAGCTTAGGATTTTACGTTTTACTATAGCAATGAAATACAATACTAAGCTTTATTCACATTAACTTATAAAAGATGTAAATTCTTATTATAATTAGGTAGAGAAAGATCGAAAAAATATAAACGTGGAAGTTATTAAATTAAAAATGACAAATTAAAGAAAACAGATAAACAGAATAAAATAGACAAATAAGCACACGGGGGCTGGTCATCTAGTGCGGCACTGTGAGCTAGTTATAGCTAGTATAGCACCGGCATAGGGTTAGCCAAGCGTATCCTGGAATGGTCAAAAACCTTCTTCCTGACACACCACTAGGGATTTCAAACCGGGTAAAACCGAAACCGGTTAACCGGGTTTTTTTCTAAATTTCTACTAACCGAAAACCGATTTTTTTTTCAAAAACCCGGTTTCGGTTTTTATTTTTAGTT
>JARJDX010015717.1:0-11107 GCA_030264735.1 Gymnusa sp. GC000175 | reverse complement strand
AAAAATGTCACCCTTTCAAATAACTCAAAAACCTGACGTTCCTTTGTTTTTCTGTTTTTGTCAATATAATCTACGCTAAAAGTACTACTAAATTGCTCATTTGACCGACATCGTATCTCCAAATATAAAAAAGTTACCAATGGTGCCGACTTAATTTGGAATCCCCTGTATATTTTTTACCGTTATGAAAAGTTTATTATAGGACTGAAAAATCGCACCCACATTTTATTGTATTTTATTCGTAATATTTTATTATCTTTTTTACTATTTATTTATATTTTATTGTTTTAATAAAAATATTAATTATGAACGTCGCGGCCGCATTCAGAGGGTTCGCAAGCCGCATTGGGCCCGCAGGCCGCACTTTTGAAATCCCTGGCCTAAACCTTGAGGTGCAGATGATTACTACTACTAGGAAGTTATTTGCAAGGATTAGTATTTAATAATAAATTTCTAAATATTTCGTTAAGTTTTTGAGTGCACTTTAAAAAAGATATTAATTGAAATTTAAAAAATTAAAAGTAATCAAAAATGTTTGCATTCAGCTTATTAGTCTCGATATAAAAATGAAATAAAAATCTCCGTAAGTGCCACTGTTTGAAATGACTTAAAGGTATCAAAAAAAGCGCGTAAAAAAGAAAACAATTACTTCGTTCATAAAAGGTGGAGATTAAGAGGACGCGTATTTTTTCAATCAACGGGTGTTTAGTGCGTAACAAGAAGTGGCTCCTTGAAGAAATCCTGCAGAGAGGAGAAAATCAGGAAATGGGTCGCTTTCATTACGTGCTCTATTTAATGGAATTTCCTTGTAAAAAAATCCTAGGTAAGAAGCCATTTATTACTTAGAATTGGTTCCCAATTTGAAATGAAAATTTCGTCTCGAGCGATTTGCATTGAATTGTAGGTTATTTCATCTCACGGGAATGCACACACCTATCACACCCTCATAGCCGTCGCCGCAACAAAGCCAATTCAGATTCCTCGCTAATGGCATATTACATTGTTACCTTCCTCGCATCATCCCGACTCCATTCTTAGTAGACGCACTCAAGTGCCGTGGGTTTTGGACCATTCTCACTCGCACACACGCGATGCTCTTTGTCTATACGACGCCTGTCATTGAAAGCCATAGCTTCATCTCTCGTTATGATGGATAACGGTGGGGCATCAATTAAGATTAGGTCCCAACAATACCTATAAGGGTGCGAAGCTTACAGTCGGACTCGTGTTCACCATTGTGATCTATACATGACACTGTGCCTGAGCTGGAGCACTTTACTGTATTGAATTTGGGTTGTTGAGGCAGTTTTTGTGCTTCCTCTAGATATTGTATATATCGCCCTCTCGGTGGAGTTGGGGCGCAAAAAACCTTCGGCGCTCTACGTGGAGCGAAGGCCGACGCCGAAGGTGTAATCTGATAACTAGCAATTAGGTAAATGCAGTCATTTATCAAACCCTGCTGCTCGTTATTAAAGTATAATTAAATTTCTATATAATTTTGAAAGGGTCAGCGAGGAGTGGCCTTTCCAGTTTTCCCCGTTGTCGATGCTGATGCTGGAGAAATCACTTTATATATAACAGACACTCAATGAGATCACAAACGGGACGAATACAATGGGAGGGAAAGAAATATAATACCGAAATGAGTCATTGGATATATTGCAAGCTCCATAGAATCTCAAAGAAGTTTTTCGAGCTCATTTATCCACATATAGGTGGGTAATATTTGTCACATGTAGCAGGAATATTGACAATGCGATTCGTGTATATGTATCTGAAGAGAATTATTACGGGTGAAGAGAGTCGTAAGTAATCAGTGCCGGAGAACCAATTACTTAAGTTCTGGTTGAAATTGATCAAGGTTATGACTGCAGTCAGATCAGTTTATGTCCACATGCACGCGTTACTCTCATGGAGCTACAATATCCGGCGCCATCTGCAAGACCCGTGAGGTGGCCCCGGATATTGGCTAGTTTTATTACCCCGAGTGGTCAGCGGACGTGAGATGCTCTCTGCATGTTTTTCTTCATATCATCTCATATCTGAGGTAAACCGGCGACATAACCGAGCGGAAACCTGGCTCCGATGAAGAAATAACATTTTATGTTATTTTTACAGGCGACCGGATGAAATTGCGTACGCGCCCTCTATAAAATAAAGGAATTATACTTTGAATTAATATCCGAACATAAAATTAATATTGTATCCTCCTAACATTGCCATCCCATTCCCGCAGCTCCGCTAAATTACAATCATCATATTTTACGGATGCACATACACAACACACAACATACCCAATCCACATGAAAGAACGCCTCACGTCATCATTTACTCTCCTATAAAAAAACATAAAAACATTCGCAATCATACGTCACCCAAATTCAACGTTTCGTTTATTATTACATTTTTCTTTTTTAAACATAAACAACACATTTTTTGCTTCATCAATTTCTTTGTTTATAATTAACGTCATAATTAACGTCACAACATTCTCAGACAATAATTTTATAAACAATTTTAATTAATAATCAAGTTTTCACCAATAATATTTTAAAAATAAACAATAACACGCTTGTAATTTTTTTTTCCTTATTCTGCAAAACAAATTTGTGAATTAAATTTTGATTCTACCTTCAAGAAAAAATTATTAAATTTTCCTTTATCAACTCATTTTTTTCACATTTTCTTCCTTGTTTTTATTATTTTCTTACCTTAAAATTAAATTCCTTTGGTAAAGTCGTGGAAAATATAGAAGAATTCTTACCTGCAACAATAAGAATACCATTATTTGATTTATACTTTAAAACAATTAATGGTAATTGAAGAATAATATTAAACATTTATCAAATAAGAGGAAATTAATTTTATTCTCTAAGATTTTTAATTGGTAATAAAAATTAACTATTTTTATTGCTTGTTGTTGCCATAATAATAAGTGGTTTAGAAAAGAATGGTATGATGTATCGAGTACATTATAAAGTAATATAGGGGATGTAGGATCTTCCAATATATACCTAGACCTAGGGTTCTTTATAGTTGTAACCTATGTCCAGCCGCATATCAGTATTTTTATTAGCAAAGTGTCTCAACAGGGTCGCCTCAAAGGCCGCAGGCGGTCGTGAGGGTCTCGTCTGATATATGCAGAGCTAAGGTCTGTTATTGCATCGACAGCCCGCGGCTTTTCTACCGGTCAGAAATATCCAATATGCGAGACCAATCATTTTATACCGTCCGTTCGTGAAGCGGAAAAAACAACCGTATTATCCAGCACTTACGAAAGGAGGCCTTTCATTGACCATTCAAATTATTCTCAAAAGATTTTTTTCTCCGTAAGATTTACATGATTGTCAAATGAAATTCTCCGGAATAGTTCGACGTTCGATTAAGCCCATATATATCGTTAACGATACAAATATAATCCGATAAAACAGCCTCCCCCTGTTGTACCCATATTACGTCCAGAACTGAAGGGTGCTGAAAGAACGGTATGCGGAATCTTTGTCTTCGAAAACTAATTTTCCCGTGCCGTGTCACATATATCACGTATCTACGCTACAAACAATCGCCGATACCTAACGACACAAAGAAGACTTTACAGTGACACATTTACAGGCAGATTACTTTTATTTTCAACATCGAATCACATCAGAATAGGTTAGTACCTAGATCCCAACGCGCTCCGATATTGAAAACGCCGTGCAAATTCCACAGTATCGCGATTAGAATTTAATCAAACAGTCGACTCTATGTAACACATTTCTTCCTTTATATGTTCAATCAAATTCGTTAAGGACAGATATCGCATACCTTACAAGACCATCACAAAAAAAATATAAGAGAAAAAAGCAACAACAAAATGCCAAAATCCTATTATGCGAATTCAGATCAAAGACACCATCACGTCTCTGCTTCTGAAAGTTGCATTGTGAAAATAACGATTGTAATTTTCACATGAAAGAAGCACAAATCTAAAAAGGTACATCTCAAACCTAATGCAATTTTAAGACTTGTATAAGCTGTTTTAACGCAAGCGCTTAAAATTTATTACTACAGCCAATTTTTTTTTTCAATTATATCATAAAAATTCTTCAACATTTAACACGTTGGGGTTGCAATGCCTAAAAGCGTTCACATTTATCACTCGTGAATTAGTTTTTCCTCCAATGATCCATATCCAATCGCAAGTTTAGTAACAAGGTGGCAATAAACATGCCATACAAAGTTAGTTTTATTTATCTATCGATGATGATTAAATTACCGCGCGCTCCGACTTTGATTCCACAATATTATCATAAATTTGTAAAGTGACACTTAAAACAATGTCTTACTTTATGTTGGGAGGTCGACAAAGTCGTGGCGCTTAGAGCTCCCTCAGGACTCATTAAAAATTAACCCTTTTACAAAAAGTAGCAACAGTAAATTTTGATCCGATTTGAAATGAATATGAAATACCTAAGAAACAGGTTGATTACACACAAGGGATTTTTTGGTTTATAAAGTTTTTGGACGTAATTTAAATTTTTGGTCTTTGCATATAATTGAATGAAACTTAATTTGCTTTTATATCTTAACACAAAAGTAAAGAATACTTATTTATATTGAAACTTATTTTTATTTTGAAGCTTTTAATAAGATAAAATACACTTTACGACAAAAATAATTTGGTTCTCTTCACCAAATTAAAGTTTTTTGAAACATTTTAATATTGAAATACTTCGATTTTCTGTTTATAAAAGGGTGAATACCCAATTATCATTATCATTCCATTATTCGTCTATTTTTATGCAAATAGGTTATTGTTTTATATAAAGCGTCTAAACAACAAAGGATTAAAGGGTTGTAATTCAACAAACATATCAGGAATAATATTTACAAGAATATTAGAAACAAGACTAATTGAAAATCTAGAGCCCCAACTGTGAGAAGAACAGCATGGGATTATAAAAAGAAGCACAGAAGGTCTTACCTACATACATATTACGACAACTAACAGACAATATGTTCACAAACTCGAAAAAACTACTTATGTGCGTCATAGATTTAAGAAAAGAATCTACAGAGTAAAGAGAAAAGACGCTAAATAGGTAGAGAAATGATAAATGTAATGAGAGAGAACAAAAAAAATAATGTGAGAATGGGAAACAAGGATTAAAGTCAAAAATCCGACTGAAACAAGGATGTATACTAAGCCCACTATTCTTAGCAACTTTTATAGATAAATCCTTAAAAAAAGCAAAGAAAAAGGAAAAAAACACAAATATCAGATATAGAAAATTGGAAAGAATAAAAAACCAAATAACAATGTTCGCAGATGAAATGATCTTAAAACCCTTAGAAAAAAAACTACAACAAAACCTCAAAATATACGAAGAAGAATAAAACTATGGAATTATGTAAATACCACTAAAACAAAACCTATGATAATTGCAAGAAAAGAAGAGAAACACAAAATAGAATAAAAATAATAGAAAAAATGAGAAATTTTGAGCTAAAAATAGAGTAGGAAAAGGACCTTAAATCAATTAATATCTACGTTTCTAGTAAAAAAAGAAAAAGTAAGGACAAATAAAACAGAGGTATACAAAAAGTTAGCAAGATCCTGCCAAATATATACTTGAGAATCATATACAACCATCAAAAAATAAGTATAGTAATAGCGAAAATTTTCGAAATCAAGATTTTTGCAGAAAAATCCGTTTTCGACTCCCCTCATGCCTATAACAAAATAAAGGATATTATCTGGATATTTTATCTTAAGCCCCTGTGGTTCTTTCCCACTTAAAATCGCACTTCTTTCAGGCTTTGTTATTTTTTAATGCAATTTATTAACTTAACATGTTAGAATGATGAGCTTATACTTGTTCTCTAAAGCCCCTGTACCAACCTTACACAAAGTTGTTTGTTTTGGGCAAACCATACAAAACAGTTTCTTGTACATTTTATGTGGAACTAGTGGTTGACGTCGTATTTCAGTTCTTCTTTGTGGGCATTCATTCCCAGTATTTTTGAAGTAGTTTATGACTTCTTGAACTTTCGCAGAATAATATTACATACCCTACACTGCTTAATGGTGCAAAAGCAACGCAAAACTGACGTCAGTTTTATACTGTTGCTTTAATCCAGTGGTTCCCAAAGTGGTCCCTATGGACCCCCAGGGGTCCCCGAAATTATTCAGGGGGTCCGTGGTAAATTGATTTGGGGGTCCCTGAACAACGTCAGGGGGTCCGCGCAAGATTTAATATAAAATAAAAAAGTTGCGACACAATTTTATTAATTTGGTTTTTTAATTAAAATTAAAAGTGTAATATCTGCGTTTGTTGCAAAACTTTTGCTGTACAAACAAAACTTGGGAAGAGGAGACTGTTTTCAGTTTCCAAATCTTTTAAAATTGCCAAATAGGGATGAATATTTGATTGCTTATTGTCAACACTTAGCGGCGCTTCATTCGAACCTTAAACAAAGATTTAAAGACATTCTTCACTTGGATATTACCGACTGGGTGTTCAACCTTTTTGCAAGTAGTCAAACTCAGAGCACAAATACAGATGAAGACGTACTAATACCGGAGCAACTTATTGAATTATCCACAAAAGAAGAGCTAAAACCATTGTTTAAACAAGGGTACGACAACTTCTGGTTACACAAACAGATTCCAATTTTATATCCAGCATTATGAGTTATTGTACAGAAGCTGTTGATTGCTTTTCCGTCTTCCCATTTGGTAGGACGTGGATTCAGTGCCGTTATGGTCTCATCACAAAACCGACTAGAAATTACTACTCGTGGGGATTCGCGGTTACTATTCACAAACATTGAGCCGGACATAAATACACTTATAACATCCCATCGGGTTCATCCAAGTCATTAATTTTTTTTTGTGTTTGAAAACAAATAATTTCAATAAATACTTTTCAACAAAATGTTTTATTTAAATTTATTTTTACGTCACCATTTACCATTCAAGACATCAAAGATAGATTTGTAATTTTTCCATTTTGCAATGATGTAGTTTTTTCACTCAGGGGTCCGTGGGCAAGTTTTGACTATAAAAAGGGGTCCGTGAGCCAAAAGAGTTTGGAAACCACTGCTTTAATCCATGGTTTTGAATGGAGCGATAAATGTATTGGGTAAAATAAAAGAAACAACAATCCAAGGTTTCTATCTTGAAACTCTTTCTTTAAGTCATTTCTGTTTTATCAGGAAACGGTGCATATACTAAGTGTAGTGACGCTTACTGTTTAAAAACATGTATTGTATGCAATGAATAAATAGCATAAATAGGAACAGTTTTCAAAGTTCCATCCGCATACCAGTGGTCACTTTCGATCAATGAGATTGTGAAGCTTTGAAAAAATTAAAACGCGCTTTTTTTTAGGGCCGAAATCAAAACGTAAGAAGTCTTCATTATTGCGCGTTTTCAATAAAATGAATGTGTTTACGGTGAGAAGAGTAGGACCAGATATTTCATTATTTTTGGTTATTTTAAGTTTAGGCGCTTGACTGCACTCCAACAAAGCATTTAAAATTATGTAATGTGGCAAAAATGTTTTGAGCTTCCAGTTTTGCTGCATCATTACATTATTTATGGCCATTCTCGTCTGTTTTTACAATTCTATCATTAAATGAACGCGCGAAATCTTTAATTTTTGATACTTTTGATATTTCAATAATTAACTTGCTCCTTCCATTCTCTGTTTCAATAAACTGATGACATTTTTTCGGAAGTGAATAAGCAAAGCTTTTATAACGAATGCTTTGATATTTTCACTCGAAATGTCCTAATCTTTCCGCATTTGTAGGCAACATAAAGACGGCCGCACCTCTACTACGTCATGGTATGGCCAACGTTAAGAATTTTCCATTGCCTTAATTTTGCCACAAATATGGCTACGGCCAGTTAGAATGAACCACGAGCTGAGGGCACTCTACAAAGAACCTGGGCTGGCATCGTTCATAAAAATTAGCGATTGCTAATCTCATAAGGATGCAAGATACGAGAGCACCAAAAAGGCTTGTCAAAGGGCGACCGGTTGGAAGGAGACCGACAGGAAGGCCAAAAAGTAGGTTGCAGGATAAGGTTCACGAAGATCTGTGGGAGCTGCGGGTGTACCAGGTGGATCGAGTTGCACGAGATAGACAAGGATGGAGGCTAATAGTCGAGGAGGCCAAGTACCACTGTGGTCTGTAGTGCCACAGAAGAAGAAGAAGAAAAAGAATGGCTACGGCCAGTGAATTAAGATTTAGAAGAAGCTGCGGTAAATTTTCCTCAGTGAATTGTGGGAGGTGAACTTTTCGGACACCAGGTCCTTTGAAGACGGTCGATAATTATGAATGCGATTCTTACGTTTGATGTTGCAGCTTTAAATAAATCAGTAAATCTGCAGTTGTTTCATCAACTATGAATTTTTCACTGAGTTTTTTACTGACTTTTTCGTTCATGCATTTAGCAAGTTTCAAGATCAGCATTTTCCTTATATTAGAGAACCTAGGTAACGAAATTTTTTAATAATTATTGTGTTAATTATATATTTTTCCTTTATTACGTCGATTATTATATACGTTTTAAAACGTCCAGTCTGTGAGTCAAGTTTTTTTACAACATGCAAAATTACAATCCATAAAATAGCATCTTAACATTCTTAGATTTAAAGTAGTAAAGGTACTCATTGTGTTAGCTTCGCGCTTCTTGCTTGTCCAATCGTTGTTTTTGTTAAGAAAAACTTTACATAAGCATAATTTATATAATCGCGGATTTTACGAAATTATTTGAGTTTAATTAAGATTTGCAAATTTAATTACTCTTTGTTTATTAACAATAAGACTGGGTGATTCATAAAAGTGTTTGTTGACGTCGTTGCGTTCCTTGTAAACTAGCAGGTGTTCAATTAATCCCAATCAGATTAATTGCGATAAATTGAAGCGTCAACGGGATATTGAACATTTTATTTATCGCAGTTTTACTTATGAAATATATCTGTTGTATTTACAGTAATGATTCACGTGTGCTGGTTTTTCTCCGAAAGAAAAAACTCACGTTAATAACAAATTATTAATGTTTTTCTACCAGAAAAAAAAATCATCAAGGCTTGTTGATTACGAATCATGATGCTCACTTGGTAAGTGTAACATGATCATTTGAAAACATGTATGATTAATAATTAGAATTAGTAATGCAATAATACTAATAGCCTCGAGCGTATGAACAAAAAAGGTGAATAACTGGCGAAATTAAGAGCGCTCTCGTTCTCTGTCTCCGAGGAAATTAACCTTCACAGCGCGTAACAACGACATAAAGGCACAAAATTAGATAAATAGGTTTAAATTAAAACATCCGGCGGTAAACAGGTGAATAGTCTGCACCTACATTAACCAATTAGCGCGACAATAAAAAGTCACTTATGGGGAAAGCGATGACTCATATGTCACAGGATAATAAATGATTTATGTGGGGATGGGCAACGCTTTTTCACATTAATAGAAACGAGAGGGAAAAATGTAGAAACATTCAGGGTTCTGGAATGCGGCGTAAATCGAGAAATTCGCCCGGGTGCGACATCTAGTGGAGACGTGGTTGAGAAGGAAACCGCTACGCGCCGCCTGCGTACAGGAATTTCATCCCGATCACAATTGGAATAAAAATGAGATTCAAAAATTATGTATTTTTTAACTTTGTTGCAGGATGTGGGGACTGATTCGTGTTTGCCACCCGTTTATACTACACGGGCTCTACTAATTTTACCTCGAGTACCTTGCAGCGCATTAACTTCCTTCCTGTATTTACTCTACTTGGTAAACAAGTGTTCATAACAGAATTTTGATTATATTACACCCGGCTATAAATCAAGAAACATGAAATAAACAACCCAAATTTCACCTTGTAATACATTTTACTAGTTTAACATATTACATTTTGATTAATACCTTTTAAAATTTAACAGGGTTGTTACAAATTATACAACGTTAATAAAGTTACTTGTATTTTTTTTATTTTTCGTAAAGTACGTATAGTTAAGGCATTAGATATTTCCTTAAGAAGTAAATTTAAAATTTAGTTCGTGACTTCTCAAGAGATTATTGAGTGATGTTATGGGATGGAGATTTGTGTGAGTGAAGAGATTGAATTGATGTTAGAGGTGAAGAATATACACAATCAGTAAAACACAAGATGTTGTTTCAAGTGTCTGGCATCTGATAAATTAAGGATTTAAATTCCAAATTAACTTGTAATGTAAACAATTGTATAAATCTCGAAAACAAAGCCAAAGAAGACTTCCAAAATGGAGAGAAGGTATCGCAGCGAGTGAATTATTAGAGATTATAAAGACGAGGACTTGGTTAGAAGCTCTCTCCTCCTACCTTGTTTTATAAAGATAATAATTAAATCCCTATCTTAATGTCAGGACTGCTTGAACTTTCTGCGGCGTTATGAGTAAATCCTTCTGTAGAATGTTACCTATATGACAATGACGCGACTCAACCGTAATAACATGCAAGATTTAAGCAACCCACCTAATCCCCCGCGCTATACATATAACATATCTTTAATTGTGACTTGTACTGATCCTTTTCCTGCATGTTAAAATTATCTCCCTCGCGTCTTCTCTCCCGGCGAATTTTATAATTACGAGCCACACGCGCCTCACAAACATACTTACAAATCATGTACCCAACCAGAAATACACTCGCAGGTCACAGGTAATCCCTAAAACTAAATTTAAAACCATTAACTTATCTCCCAAGAATTATCTCGAGATGCCTTTTTTTTATTTATACATGTGGCTGCGTTAAAATTATTTCTGCTTGCGTCATATTTGCATATCAGTTTATTAAGTAGCGCTCAAAGTTTGTGTATTTGGAATTCAAAGCTTCGCGGTTAATTTAATTGCAATTAAAAGCTTAATACAAGCGCAGGAGCTTTGAAAGGGAGACTGATGAGGGAAAATAAATCCGGGACAAAACCTTTTACCTGGGGACTTTCATTAGACTTTTGTCTATTGTATATTGGGGGAGAAGAGAATTTCACTTTGAAATTTTTGCCTTTTCCAATTAATGTAAGGAACATTTCGATTAATTTTACTTTCTAAAAATGTAAAGTAAAGCTCTTTTT
>JARJDX010015708.1:0-10472 GCA_030264735.1 Gymnusa sp. GC000175 | reverse complement strand
GAATCTTGGGAAGAAACCCCATTGTACAGTGTTAAATAAGTCTTTGTAAATATTGTAAATAAACTGAGTGTAAGAAAAGTCGTAGTGTTCTTTTTTTCCTTTTTTTTAATAAAAAAAAAAAGTGGCGCCCTGCAACTTCGGAACTCCACAGGAAGCCGTGGCATATGGGGCATCTACAGAGGTGATGTCACATCCTTTATGTAAATATTTTAAAAATTAACCATTTAAAAAATTTCTTAGTGGGCAAGCATGGAATCCGTACAATTTATTGCAAACATTTGTTTAAAAAACTTTTTCTCTCCAAAAAATTAAAGAATTTTGTAAGGATGACTGACTCAAAAATAATTTTGCAGGCCGGTCAGTTTAGCAGACTGGGCTTTTAGAGAGGACACAGACACACAGACAGACAGCCACACAGCAGACACTATTTCTGAATGAGACATAGGAATATTTCCGCAAAAATCTCGATTTCAAAAATTTTTGCGATTAATATACTTTCTTTTACTTCGTAAATGAAAGTAATCAAAAAATATTTATGAGTGTTATGTAAAGTGTAACACTGTATATATTTTTAAAAGGGCAGCTTAAGAAGCTTTAGATTAAAATATTATTAAATTCTCTGTTTAAAAATTTTATCATTTTAAGCATACCAATCCTACCTTTTATACATACAATATTAAATTTTAATTTTTGTTATTTCGTTTTTAATTTTGTTGTAAATAATTTTATTCCTGGCGGGTTTGAAATTTTAAATTATTATTTTCTTTAAAACTTTGCACATGTTGGTTTTTATCAGGGGTTGTTAAATATATACTACACAGCATTTTAATTTCGTAATGTTATAGGAAAAATATGTTTTACACGCAAGCTATTAAAACATTAGCGAAACACATTATTAGGTTCAATATTTTTGTGCTATAAAAAACTTATTCTTGCAAATAATGATTAAAAACCTTCTTAATAATGAAATTATTAATATAAAAAAAATTATTTAAAAAAATTTTGCTGGAGAACGGGGTAATTTTATTTTAGAAGTAGGGGGAGGGCAAAGATAGAGCTTTCTCTTCCTTTGGGCAACGGTACCTAGTACCAGCGAATCTCTCTATTCCAAATTGCTTTTGGAACAAAATAAATAAATTTTCAAGTATTTTGATATAAAACCTACAACTCATGCCTTGAGCTTTTGTCAAATTAGTATAATATATATTGTTTAATAATATGTCATATAATTTTAATATTTTGAGCATTGTATATGAGCTAAATTTTTTCCTTTAGAACTCTTTTTTATTAAATATATTTCCTCCAGGTTTATTTCTTTTTTCTTTTTATTCCGTATCAATAATAGCCAGAAGTACCTGTTTCTTCTTTTATATCTTCAAATTCAGTTAGATTTCCGTTTATTTTTTGTGGCATACTATCACCATTCTGTCGTTTGCCATTCTTTTTGTATGTTCATTTCTTTCTGTTTTTCTTCCTCTTATCCAAATATTAACACTATCTATCTAACATGTGCGCTTTCACTTCTTACTCTATTTCTTTTAGAGTATATTATTTTATTTTTTTGAGTAATCTTGTATCTGACGTCTCAAAGAGCCTTTGTTGTGTGCGCATTTATGACTGTGCGGTATTTTCTGTGCGCAATTTTCATGTGCGGATTTTTCGTGTGCGGTTTTTTCACCGAACCAAAAGACAAATTAATAGAACTTGTAACAAAAGTTAACATTCATAAAAACACACAAATAAAGGTGATCCTTACAATAAGCGAAAACATCGAGCTGTCTACTTGAATACGTTAAGGCAACTTTTTTTTTTTAATCTAACTATGCATTAGATCTTAGAGAGTCTACCCAAAAACAAAGACTACATAATGGGAGACACCCTACTCAACATTATGTGCTACGCAGATGACGCGGAATAGCTCGACGAAACGGAAGATCATCTACAAAGGCTCCTTCTTCTTCTTATTAGCCTTCATATTTCCATTGTTGGATATAGGCCTCTTTTATCTTCTTCCATGCTTCTTTATCGCTTGCTATCCTCATCCACTGTTTCCCCGCCATGGCTCTGATGTCGTCGATCCATCGCGTTTGGGGTAGATATCGACTCAGCTACCAACGACTTTAACAACGCCATCCAAATGGCTCTATGGGCTGTAATGCCACTTAGCTAAAAAACTAAAAACAACCAAAATGTATCACTAGAAATTAAATTAAGGAACGTTGAATGGCTCGATAAATCTAGCATCGCACACGCTATTTTGCAGATAAAACAATCAGAAGGGCCAAAATATAAGGAAATTAATCCAAAAAGTCCAAAGACAATCTTTTGAAACCTTTCTCAAAAGCCTGACTACTAACGACGACACAGAATATATGAAAATACGTGTGAGTGTGAAGAAATTAAGAAATTAAAAACAAATAAAGCTCCAGGATTCAATTATATTTCTGCGACGTCACTTAAAGAGCTATCACAAATGGGGTTATGCAGCAATGACCCATATTTTTAATGTGGCACTTCGACTAGAGTACCACAATTCTGGAAAGCTTCCGAAATAATAATGACTTTAAAACTGGGCTAGCCACCAGCAGATATCATCTTACGGCCGATAAGTTTAATACCAATACTGTCGAAACTGCTTTAAAGACTTCTACTAAAAAGACTCCCCTCATGCAGTGTATACACTCGACAATTAACTAAGTACAAAAATTATTTAGACATTAAAAAGGCTCTTGAACGAAAAAGTCTGTACAGCAATATATTCTAATGTTACTTGTTTTTAATCAAGTACCAAAACCAATATGGCTCCATGGCTTCGCTCTATGGGGATTCACTGCCAAATTAAATATCTAGAGCAGAATGCTTATATTAGAAGGATTACATACAAAGGACTTACGAGTTTTCCTTGTAAACTACGTTTAGTCTATCTGGAACAACTTCCTAAATGTTCTTTTGCTAGTGAACAGATGAAAGTTATCATTATATGGTCAGACCTGTGTTGAAATTCTTTTAATAAAAAAACTATTACTGCCAGCGCTTGATAGTCTATATTTTATACATACTCTTTTTTTGATCAATAATGCTACCCCTTCTTTTTCTCTTGTTTATTAAGGTACCTCACTATAAAAAAGTTTAATCTCCTATTAGTGCTTGTTCATATCCTTCCTTTTTTGTTGCCTGTAAAGCCCATATGTCGATGTCGTCCTCTCTTAGCTCTTTTTTTATTTCTTGGTCTTTGCTGTCCAGTGGTCTAATGTTCTATGTCTTTGTTGAAATTTTATTCCAAACCTACTCTCGGTGCCTTGAACTTTATTTTTGCTTTAACACAGGGTAGGCTGCTAAACTATCCCCCGATTCTGGTGAGCAAGATTTTTCTTGTGGTCTAGTGGTTTTTTCTCTATGTCGAAGTGTTTCACTTTTAGGCGCCGAGTTTTCGTAGGGAAGGAGGAAGATTTATCTCAGAATTTATAGTTGTGATTTTTGTGGGTTTGTATTCAATTCCAGCAATGTAAAATAATTACCACTGGCCCGTAGTGAATGAATATGATAAAAATAAAGCTTGACTTCGTAATGACTGCACAACTAAAAGGTATATATAAGAAAAAAACTCGTGGTAGACCCCAAGGGCTATTTTCGTAACAAAGGTTATTTAATCTACAGCTTTATAATATTACCTGTTTTATTGAAAAATTGATCGGAATTACACGGCTGTCATCATCTATTCGTGCCCAGTTTTTTTTCAAGTTTCTTGGTGCCATTGCTTTATTAATATCATATTTCCAACTTCTTCTTGGTCTTCCTCTTTTTCTTCTCTCTGGTTGTAACCATTCCAGTATTTTTCGTGGCCATCTTTCTTCCTTCATTCTTTTTGTATATCCAAATCATGTGAATTGCTTTTGTCAATTTCATCTCTAATATTTCTCTCGGATGTCCTAATTTCGTTTTTTATCTATCTTAGATCGTCTTCAACTTTTTCTGAGAAAATCCATATCAGCGACATTACCGTGTTTTTTTTGGACCATCCCTACTTTTGCTTCGTACTTCATAAGTTTTCACAGGTAGATTCTGAATGCGAAATTTGCAGTTATTTAGCTTACCATATTTTTATATGAAGTGATTCTGCAAAAAGGCCCGTGTTAAAGGCGTATGAATGTATTGTAAAGCTGAATCTGAGATACACGAATCTCTCATTCAGAATCTACGTGTAAAAGGGTTTTTAGATTTATAGGATGAAATGTAAATTTGCGTAATTACTATTAGATATAATAATTTTAAGAGCTCATTGGGTTTGTGGTAAAGCTTTGTGTTTCAGTTTAAACGATTCCGGGTTTGATTTTCTGCACAGAATCTCACCATTTTTTCATTAAAATAAATAATGACACTTTGGATAGTTGAGATAACCTTCTTAAAGAAATAAGTAAAGAGGTCCTCGATAGTTGGGATGTAATCCTAACAAATCGATTCATTACTAGGATAATAAATAATAATTAAAATATAAATATTAATTGTTTAAGTGTAAAGTATAATTATTAGTTATTAAAAGAACTTGGTTTAAAGCAGATGGTATTTACTACTTTATTATAGATATATTAAAATGTCAATTATTTTTCAATTTTGCCTGTATTTGCTTGTTTTCAATTACAGGAAATTTATTATATTAAACTGCTACATAGAATTGAGGATGTTTATATAATTGATGCGAGTTGGTGGTGGTAAACAGATGATGTCGGGTAATTCAAGTGAGTAAAACAGAATTCTAAGAGTTGCGCATTTCCGCGGAATAGAGCACTTTATTTGTCACATATGTTGAACATTCTGTATGCTTTTATAAACATATATACTTAACTAGTAACCAGTGAATTTGGTATCATTAATGTATCATTAGTGATTCTATTTGTTTTACTATATTATTTTTTGTAATTCAGTACTTTTGTCAAACTTCCGAGTTTTAACTCTTATTTTTAATTGTTTTCTGCACTTGTGTTATGTTTTTCCTGTTATTTTTATTTGAAAAAAAAATAATTGCCTAAAAAATTATTTAAAATTATTTATTTCTTCTTTTGACTAAGATATATTGTCCTTTATTTCTAGTTTTCTTATTCAAGTGATGATTATTGCATCTTTGCAGATTTTATTTGAAAAATATAATTATTTCTTAAGATATATTTTAAAGAGCCTTAAGAAAATGCGAGAATTGTATTTAGATGCGCCTATCCAATCCCCTTCGCCTAATTTTCCTGTCGTGGGCCATTTTTTTTCCTTGTCATTCATTTTTACCTTTCTAAAGAAATCTACTAAAATAATCTTTTAGGCCATCAATTATTCTGCATTTATTTATAACTGTTTCCGTATAAATGTACAATCAGCAACACAAAGGGGCACATGTCAATGATTGACTACATTCTAATTAACACCAAGATACTAAGTTCAAGATACTTGACGTGCGCTGACTAACATTAGCTGACTTAATTACCGACCATTCTTAGTTGGGGTATAGTGGTGTTCTAGAGGTAGTACCTTTCAGTTAGTATCGGCCACTCCGGCAGAAGCGCCGTTGGATTCTGGCTACTGGTCCTTAGGTCACTCTAACTCTAACTCCAGTGGCTCCAAGAAGTTGCAGTACACGCAGCGTCCATACCCCGGGAAACTGCTTTGGTCAGCAGTCAAAACCTGGTGGCGGGGGGGCCAGCAACCTTGCGCTAACCTTAGAGAAGTCTGGCATCCCCCATACACTGTACAAAGACTGCTATAGTATCGAAGGCGCGCAGGTCGATAGCCATACACTTTACAAGGGCATTAGTAGGGATTAGAAATATTAACGGTCAAAGGCTACATCAAAGAAATGACCAATTGTATCAACCCCTGTTCCATTGAACTAAACATTTTCGAGATTAAAAAGTGAGGTTATGCGCATACGCAACCATCAACTCACTTAAATAAAACACGCGTAACTGATCACTGCATAGCGAAACGCGACACTGAAAGAACATGGAGATGCAAGCAGAAGTTGAAAAGTCCCTTGGCAATGAACAAAGGCGGTGGGTCAAGTTTAGTGATATAATTTTTGGCCTAGCATGATGTCTACACAAGGGCGGTCGTGGTCGCTTAGGAAATCTGAGAGGTGAAGTTTCCCGTTCGGTAGCACGCATGGCGTCAAAGCAGCCCTATTCAGGGATGCTTTTCCAGAATTGGAAAGATGCTGGAAAAGGTGCCTTAAAAAAAAGCTTACCTCAAAAACCTATCAAGTGGTAACCACAGTCACTTGTATATCAATTTTACATGTGGTCGCATAAATAAGAATAAAATAAATAAAAATTTCTTAATTAAAAAATCTATTTTTGCCACCTGGAATTTCCGAACCCTACAAGATAATCAAAATAATGCCCATCCAAAGCGAAAAACTGCAATCGTTGCTCGAAACCTTCAAACATACAACATACAGATTGCCGCTTTAAATGAAACCCGATTCCAAGAAGAAGGTCCACTGACAGAAGAAAAAGGTGGATACACATTTTACTGGAAAGGATGTAACAGTGGGGACAAAAGGCTAAATGGAGTCGCATTTGCTATTAGAAACGACATTGTAAAATATCTCAGTACACTACCAGTTAGGATATCGGATCGTTTAATCACCTTTCGGCTACATATGAACAAAACTCATTCCTGAATCCTATAAGTGTGAATGCGCCTACAATGGATAATAAGGATGAAATAAAAGATAAATTTTACGAAGAACTAGATACTTTCTTTGTAAGAATTCCTCAAAATGAAAAAGTGCTTATACTTGATGACTTCAATGCACGTGTAGGGTCTGAGTGTAACACATGGCCAAAGATCATTGGTAGACACGGTATTGAAAACCAAAACTCCAACGGAATAAGGCTCCTAACCTTGTGTGCCTAACATAGTATGTGATCACAAATACCTGATTTAGACAAGCAAACAAATACAAGACTACGTGGCAGCACCCATGCTCAAAACAATGGCATTTAATAGAATATGTTATTGTACGCCAGGTTGGTCACACTACCAACTGGTGATACTCACAGTAAATCAATCTACATGTTTCTAGACCAAAACGAAGCCAAAATGTCAATAACTTACCAAAGGGGTTGAACGTCAAAAATCTCAAAAAATGTTAAAGTACTCACCGACTTTCAACAGAAGGTTGAGCAAGCCTGCATAAACTCACCGAATGCACAAACATCTGTGAACGACTGGGAAAACTTTTATACGTTACTTCACGACATAGCTCAAGATACAGTTGGTCTAACCCCAAAACGATACCAGGACTGGTTCGACGCAAGCAACGAAATACTTACAAGAGCTATTGAAACACATCGACTAGCCTTAAGGAAATGGGAAAGCAGTAGATGCAACCCCAGACTAAAAACCGAATCTAACTTAGCTTATGCAAACCTCAGAAGAATAGTTCGTCAGGAAAAAGAATCTTGGTGGCAGGAAAAAACAACCGAACTTCAACTTCTTGCGGACACGCATCAAACGGGCTTCTTATTCAAGAAACTGCGGGAAACCTGTGGATCCACCAAAAGGAAGACTCGACAAATAAATGCAGCAAATGGTACATGACTTACAGTAAAACAAGAAATACTAGAAAGTTGGCTTGAACATTTAAGTAATCTCCTAACAATCCACAGTACTGCTGATATGAACTTTATAAATGGCCTGAGACAGAGGAAAATGCATGAACATCTAGAGGATCCCCCGATCTTAGAGGAAGTAACCAAAGCTATATTTTAGCTAAAGAATGGCAAAACACCTGGTGAAAATGGACTCCCTGCGAAAATCCTTAAGGAAGGTATTATTTTAGCTCGTACAGGATATGTGGGAAACAGAAACAGTCTCAAAAAACAATTATATGTACGCTATATAAAAAAAAGGGTAGCACCTTAGACTGTAACTCCTATAAATCTATATCCTTACTGGATGTCGCCAGCAAGATTCTTATAAATGTAATCTTGAACCGTTTGAAGCCTATTGCAGAAAAAGTTCGCAACGAATCACAATGCGGCTTCCGCCCAAAAAGGGGTACCTGTGATGCTATATTTACCATTAGACAACTGCAAAAAAAGAGTCTTAAGCAATACCATCGATACAATAGAAATCTAGAGAGGGCTTTTGACCGTGTACCAAGAACAGCACTATGGACAGTACTTCAAAAACTGGGCTGCACACTAAAATTTGTATGCACGATACGGCAGCTTTACGACGAAATGAAATGTAAGGTCCAAATGGAAGGTAGCTTGTCGGAAGACTTTGATGTTTCTTGCGGAGAAAAACAAGGCTGTGTCCAGGCTCCAACGCTGTTTGCCCTTTATTTTTACTTCGTGTTAAAATAAGCAACTTTCGTCATGTTTGATGCAGTTCACATTAAGTACAGATAAAATGAAAATCTGTTTAATCTATCAAGGTTGAAATCCCATTTAAAAGCCGAACTCTCAAGAGTACTGGAAATGGCATTTGCGGATGCTTAGTAGCGAACTCCATCGAAGCATTGCAGGAAGCGGCAGGAACACGGCTTCCTAATTACTGTACACTGTTTGACCTGAAAAGAAACTGCTTAAAAACTGAAGTGATGCATCAAAAACCTCGAAACTCACCACCAAATGCTACGGACATGTACATCCACATCGATGGCAACCAGCTGAATGAGGTCAACCTCGGCAGTTCTATATCAAATGACACCAAGATGGACATCAAAATTAATACAAGAATAGCACAGGCTTCTTTGACTTTTGGAAAACTGCGAAAAACACTATTTAATACTTATGACGTCTCTGTGCATACAAAAATAGCGGTATACAAAGCAGTAGATATTTCAACACTAATGTATGGTGCGGAAACGTGGACCATGTATGGATGGCAAAACCCGACCTTAGATCATCGTTCTTAGTAAGCTAAGAACGAAAAGAATTCCTAACAGGATTCAATAAAAGAACTATACCAACAGGGAGACTCAGGTAAAATTATATCCAAGCCTATAATTCCAAAAGACAAAGTAGAAAAATGCTAAAACAAAATGGAACACATCAATATAGCAGCAGCAAAAAAAGCAATGGAGACCAGAGGGATCAAGAAGAATTTGCAGAAATTAAGAAAAACACCATGGTTCTGTAAAGAAAAAAAAACAATGCAAGGAAAAAAAAGCGTTTTCCCAATAATTTTTGCAGACGCAGCAAGCATACTCACTTTAAACCAATCAGACGGAAATCATTGCAGTAATAAAGTTAAATATAAACATGGCTTAACCATCTACAAAATGAATATAACCAAGAAAACAAGAAAAACCCAGAAAGTATGGCACCTATAATAACAATTGAACAGGAAGTAGTAGTATCAGGAACTGATGTACAAGACACTAAAAAAAAACAGAAAGACCGCAACAGCAGATAAAATAACAATCGAACTCCTAAAATATGAAGTCTACAAACTGACAAAACTCACCATCCTCATAAATAAAATAATTTAAGCACAACAAGTACCTGTTCAGAAAAAATGAAGGAAAATTCTAAGAACTATAGAGGTATCAACTTACTAAGCGTCATTCTCAAAGAAACCACCAAAATCCTAACGAAAATAATTATAAACAATAGCAAGCTATCCGATGAAAAAATTGGATTCAGAACCATAAGATGGATGTACGGATGAACCATTCATAATCAACTAAATTAGGAAAAAATCACTACAGTACAATATGCCAACCTATGTATGTTTCGTGGACTTAAAAAAATCATTCGATAGCGTTCAATTAAATAATGTAATACACTTACTCTCCTAAAAACACACTTCTCTCGAAACAATAAGAACAATAAAAAACATATACTCGGACAACTATCAGAACCTAGCAACGCAGGCACCGGCATAAGGCAAGGAGACTCACTTAGCCCAAAATAATTAATTCTTTAAATAAACTAGATTATAAACAACGTATTAGGCTACAAGATGGGCACACAGAAAGTTAAAATAATCTGCTATGCAAAAGGAAAACGATCTAGAAAGTCCCCTGTACCATTTCAACGCTATAGCCTAGAAACTTCACATTTTAATTTTCGCGGAAAAATAGACTCCGATAAGATGCAAACTAGATGTAGGCTGCCTAGGAATTGTAATATCAAGCAAAGAGAATTTCAAACACAAATTCAAAAAACAATTAACAAAAGCTAACCAAATGACACAATTTGGCATAATAAACACCTAAGCCAAGAAACAAAAGGCAGAATATGCAAAGCCGTATAAAGCCTGCCCTTATGGGGCCGAAGCATGACCAGATACCACAATAACCTAGAGACTGAAAAGAACGACAGAAATGACCATGGTTAGGTTAGGTTAGGTTTAGGTAGCAGCTTACGCTCACTTAGGCCTCAGATGGGCCCGTTGTGTTACCACATTACTTTGGAAAAAGTATAACCCTCCTCAAGGGATTTCGTCAAACCACTTTGAGCCGAGAATGAACT
>JARJDX010015701.1:0-10928 GCA_030264735.1 Gymnusa sp. GC000175 | reverse complement strand
TTTTGCTCTTGTGGTGCATATAAAAAACAATATTTAGAGAATGCATCTACAGCAACAAAAATATGAGTAAATAGATAATATCTGTTATACAACTAGCGATTTGGTCTGTCTTTTGCCCTTGTGGTGCATATAAAAAACAATATTTAGAGAATGCATCTACAGCAACAAAAATATGAGTGTAACCGTCTTCGGTGCGGGGAAGAGGTCCAAAACAGTCAATATGAAGGGTGTGAAATGGAATAGGTAATTTTGGAATAGAGTGAATATCCATGGACTTGACCTTGGAGCGCGTTTGCTAGTGAGGCAAGTGAGGCATGATTCGATATATTTTTTTACAAATTGTCGCAAACGTGGAAACCAAAAATGTGTGCATACACTAAGAATGGTTTTTTTAATGACAATATGAGCTTGACCATCATGATATTCTTTTAAAAGAGCATAGCGAGCATGTTTTGGTATAAAATACTGTGTATATTTTTCTGAATTTATTACACTAACATGGCAAAGGGTATTTCCTACTATACAAAACTGATTTTTGTCAATATCGTTATTAATAAATTTTTCCTTAATCTCGATAGTCTCACTATCATTACTCTGTTGAATTCTTAACCAACCCTCAGACAAAGGGAGACACAATCTTCTTGGTATTGGCCAAAACATTGGTCAAACCCTCAACAGCCGTATTTCGACTCAAATAGTCGATATAAGCATTTGATAATCCCGGGCGGTGCTCAATAATAAAATTAAAATCCTGTAGGTATACCCACCACCGATTAACTCGTGGAATTAAATCTCTTTTAAATTGTGATATTTTTAACGAATTGCAATCCGTAACTAATTCAAATGAAACTCCAATTAAATAATGTCTAAAGTGCTTCAAAGCGTATACTACCGCTAAAGTTTCAAGTTCGTACGAATGGTATCTCGTTTCGGCAGATGATGTGGCCTTAATGTAATATGCAACTACTCTTTTTAAACCCTCATGAATTTGGATAATTATTGCGCCAAATCCCTTACCACTCGCAACTGTGTGTGCAATTCAATTGGTAAAGATGGATTAAAGATTGTGAGAACTGGTTCGCTTGTAAGAATATTAATGATATAATTAAATGCATCAGTATGTTTTTGGGAAAATTGTCAAGTAGCATTATGTTTTAAAAGTGCTGATAAATCACGAGTTTTAATTGAAAACTCAGGTATAAACTTACGAAAATACCCTGCAAGCCCCAAAAATTGGCGAACCCCCTTAACATTAGTAGGAGGTTGGATTTTTTTTTAGATCGTTAACCTTAGACAGGCTTGGTTTAACCAAACCGTTTGAAATAAGACGACCACTTGCGTAGTCTAGCGTACATTAGCTAACCTAAAAAGCGTTCTGACATATTCGTACTGGCCATCAGGAGTGACAAACGCTAACTTTTCTATTGAACTGGATGAAATGGTGCAGCAATGATGAAAACCTGCAGTCATGTCAAGCGTAGTAAAATATGTGGCTCCACTTAAAGGGTCAATTTGATCATCGATTAAAGGGAGCGGATACTTATCTCTTACTGTGATTTTATTTAGTGCCCGAAAGTCAACAACAAGGCGAAATTGTCCATTATTTTTTTTAACTAATAAAACTGGGCTCGCATAGGGAGATCGTAAAGGTCGAATAATATTATTTTTTAATAAATCTGTTATTATCTTATTAACAATTTCGCGCTCACTCAAAGATAATCTATAAAGACGGTATTTAATTTCTTTATCAGATAATAGTCTTATTTGAAATTCACCAGTTTTTATGGGTATATTGGTTTCTGTCGCGGCCATATCTTTAAATTCAAATAAGATAGATTCCATATCTTTATTTACTTTGGCTACGGAAGGATTATATTTGAGCATAGATATAGATTTATCGAGAGTAAAGGTCATGCCGGACAAGTTTAAAAAGTCTAATCCAAATAATACATCACAGCAGATCACATCATTTTTAGCTACATACAGAGAACGTTTGTTTTCTGTTCATTCAGTTTTAAGCGATAAAAATTAAAAGGTGAAGAAGAAATATTTGATTTTGGCGAGTTACATATGTGGACACTTTTCGTATTTTTAGTGGAACTTGACGGCAATTCTTTTGTTCTTTTAAAACAATTTTCAATTTTATGGCCGGGGCGTTTACAATAAGTACAAGAAAAATCAATTTTCCTTCGAGATTGGGTGAAATGTGGAACGGGTGATGCTTCTTGCTCTCTTTTTACTCCACGCATTTTACAATCATTTTTTCAATTTGATTACAATTAAAATAACGCGTGGAAAAATTTAATTTGGAGGAAACAGCAAAAGAATTGTTTGAATATTTATTATCGCGTCTGGCGTCATTTGTAAAAACAAGGGTATTAGTATCTCTTTTAGCACCGCGTGGCCTATAAACAGTACATGATAACTGTGTAAGCAATGATGCCACAGTAGTGTGATTAAGTTGGAGAGCTTGAGTTTGAAAAGTGGAATCTTTTATACCGAAACATGTGCTACTAATTAATTGCTCTTGTGTAAAATTAACATGCGTTGCTTCTAATTTTTGCAATTTTATTCTAGAGAAATGACCATAGCTTGGACAGCCATCAGAACTAAAATTTACCGTCTCATGTAAATTTTTACCAAAATTTGCAACGCCTGCAAAACTAGTACAAACATATCTTTAAATTTAACCACGCACGCTTGTCAGGGCACCAACCTAAAAACCACTCACTTGCCTCACTTTTGAAGCAGATTGGAATTCTTGTCATCAGATAAGCGTCAGTCCAGTTTAAATCCGTCATAATCTGTGTTATATCATCCGTCCATCTCCCAGGGTCATCACGTGTCGGTACAAATTCAGGCAGGACAACTGCTTTTGGCGTAGAAGTACTTGCATGGAGATCCATTTTGTTCAGAATCCGTTGCAGCACCATTTCCAACGTGGTTGCCTCGTTGTTTCTTGTTGCCGTTGCTGATTCCTCCATATCCGCGATTGGATCTTTATCCCACCTCTGATGTTATACGATTTAATAAATACATTATTAAACAATATATCTTATATTTATTGTAGGACCAATAATTTTACTTTAAATTTTTAAACACTAAACTAATAACTGTCGTCCGCGCTCCACAAGGCCGGGTGAGGTTCTGCCGAAAGTCTCCATGGACATGCGTGCGAACATGTAACTGAAGTGGAGCAAATATAAAGGCGCCAACATTAACTTAAAATGGCTAAATTTAAAAAAAATCCACAAAAATATTAATTAGGGGAAGAAAATTTTAAATTAGGGGCGAAAGGGTAAATTTTTGTAAAGATTAATGATAATTTAAAGCATTTTTAAATTTTAGTCATTTGTGGTTATTTTTAAAGAAACCCCTAAATTGGTTATATTTTAAAAATTTTACCTCGAAAACATTAATTAAAGGTAAATTTAACGTCGCATTTTTTTGACATGAATTTTAAATAGACTTATTCTGCACTTTGAACACATTTTTTTAAGAAGCGATTTATGTCAAACGCCATGCGATAAAGCAAAACTACTTAGCCAATATTTGTTTGGCGTAAAAAGAAAAATTGCTATGTCCGTCGAATTATAAAAAAATGCGCTGGGTTTTTAGAAAATCTTGAAAAAGTCATGTTTTTAAAATATCGTAGCGGGCGAACAAAGCAAAGGATCAAAAATTTCAAACTTAGCTCGTTTAAATTTAATTTTCTATAAAACGCCGAAATGTGCTACCCCTAGCTCAAAAATTACAAAACTCAGAAGGGTTTGAGTGAGCCCTCAAGGAATGTAATTTTTGTCCATTAGGTTTTTTGATAAGCCCGATGGAATCCTGTTGCGCCGGTTGCTAGGTTGCGCGTTTTTTGAGATATGGCGACAAAATTTCGATGACGTTCAAAACTGTACCGTGTGTTGAACAAGAATTTTAAAGAGGATTATGCAGTCAACTTTTATAGACCTAGCAAGCTTCAAAAATAATCTGCACTGCCAGTTTAGCATATATCAGCGTAAAAAGTTTTGCAATATTTCGAAAAACGAGGCCACTCGCGCTGATATCGACAATAAAGTTACCTCCGGGTTCGCACTTCTTCTTCTTCATGTGTCTTCCTAGGTCGTCGAGGACCAGTTTTATAAACACGGATTTGAGCCATGATGTTCTGCGGCGGCCCAGGCTGCGCGTGTCCTGTATTTTACCCTGTATTAACGTTTGAAGCAATCAATGCGGAGATACTTCAGATATCTTCTTTTTATGGTGTTCACTACTTTCTTTTGCTTGTTAAGTTTCTGCAAAACTTCTACGTTCGTAACACGATCAGTCCACGGAATTTTCAACATTCTACGGTAGGTCCACATCTCAAAAGCTTCCAACTTCTTACACATGGCCTTCGTAAGAGTCCAAGCCTCGACGCCACAGCATCGTAATAACCTAATTCTGAGAGGAATTTGCAAGTGCCTACTGGTCAGAACTTTTTTTTATATTAGTGAACAAACTTGCTTATTCTATGCGGTTTTTCATTTCCGGTGTAAGGTTTTTTGTTTGTTGTCGTTTATCATTTTAACTTCATCGAAATATTTTTCCTTAAATTTGTTTCTGTGGAGTCAATAATAGCAAAAACTGTTTTACTGGATTATTCCAGTAACGAACCTCTCTTAACCTTTTTCTTCGGTGGACGTTGGAAACCCAATTGTTTGAAAATAATAATTTGGCGTTGGTTATATTGTTGATTTTTTATTTTGACGCTGAGAAAAAATTTCCGAAATGCGAGTTTCGATGTCGAGTCGAAACGTTTTATTTTTAAAAAGAATTGATTTTTAATTATTAGTAAATATATTTATTTCATAAGACAACGGGGAGTAAAATTATAACATGTAATTACATTGAAGGCTAAAACTACTTTAACGAATAACATAATTAATACAGTAAGAGATAACATAATATAAGATAATAAAAATAAAGAATAAGCATTTTTTTAATATTATAACTCGCGTTCCACCTCTACAAAAAGGTATCTGTACATCGTGCCCTTGCATTCCACCTCAAATACATCACTGCATATGAACATCTCCCACCTATGAGTGGCATTGACTAAAGAACCTACGTAAGATAGCAAATCTCACACATTCGCAAACAAATTTCGCTTCACCGCGGGTTAGGAGTGAGCTATAATATAAGGAAATAGAGAGTGAATAACGAATCTTTAACGAACCGATAGGTTATGACGCATGATTCAACGAGTTAATCAACAATTCAACAAAATATATTATAATTTTATATTTTTGTTTTTTATACCTTAATATCAACTGATTTATTTTTTGGTGTGAGTATCAAGTTCAAGACGTTTTTTATTTAAAACGACTGTTTATAAAAAAATTACTGAAATGTCGCTCCGTCTTTAATAAAAGTACCGGCTCCAATACACCACTGACGCATTCATACACCAGACAAACAAAAATTAATATGATATGCCGCCCACTTCTGAAACAACTTTAAAGACGCTGCACTTCGAATTATTACGAAACTAAGACATCCCAGAAACACGCTCCGTAACTTAAAAAGCTAAAATAATAACCATTACCCAACACATCAATCGCATGGTAGGTAAATTTATGTCTCCATTTTAAAATTTCCTTTCATTAATACAAAATGATCTTCCAAATCCAAAACAATCTAAAATTTCCTTTCTCTCAACTTTTTATGCTTTATTTTTAATGCTGACAGCTTCTTCTGCTTTTCTTTTATTCAGCCTATTGGTGCTCCATATTATCTCCTCGCTTGGTTCCTTCTTTGTTTTACTTCGGGCTTTTCCTTTCTTTTCTCTCTTTCCTCTAGCATTTCTATAAATGTTTTTTCATTCTTATTTTTATATTGCTTTCCTGCATTTCTTAATTCATGTATCTGCCCAGTCCTGAGCTTTCTTTTTCTTCTTTAGATCTGTGATTTGTGATAATCTCAACTATGATTGGCTGATGATTCGATTTTATTATTTTACCTACTTTAAATTTCTTTATTTTCTCCCACGCCCTTTATAATACGTTCATCTTTCCCCTTTGTCTCCATCTTTATTACCGTCTAGGACATTTCTTTCTTTTTTTTTCAAACCATTCTAGCATATTCTCTTTATCCTTATTTTGGTTTTTTACCTTCCATATTTTTCTTCTACCCTTCCCATCTATTCTTGTATTTAAATCTCCTCCCACATAATCGGACCGTTCTTTTCCTCCACTAGTGGTGTATTGTGCATCTCTTTTAATTTTGTCTTGTTTTCTTCTTTAATATATACTATAATTATTCTCAATTTCTCATTTTTCTATTCTACCTCTCTTTCTCCAACCACCTATTTTTCTTCAATTTAGTTTTTTTTCAATTTTATAAAACGTCTTATAATTCCCCTTGTTCTCTGCCTTTCTGCACTTCTCTCTTCGCCCCCTAACCATGACACTTCCAGTCCCTTTCTTCAGCAGCTTTTGATCCCAATTTCCCCATTCTTTGTCTTTTAACCATGCTTTTATTAGTTCTATTGTATCTTAAACTCCCTCAGAAATCCCCAAAACTCTTTATTTCTTTTTAATCCAGCCACGTTTCAAAAAATAGCTTCTTCTGTTCATGTTGTTACGTTCAATGAAAAGTATTTCAGATTGTCGTGTATTTTTGTTAAATAGTGAGTAATTTTTTTTCTTGTTTCACTGTATTAAACACGTTGACAAGGTTTTTCTTCCTAGTTAAGAAAGGATAAAAAAAGCAGTATCTAGAAAACTGTAGCCGGACAAAATGTTTTCGGATAAATTGTACTAGGGTTATAAAAAAATATTTTTTTTTCTGCAAAACTATCTTTGATATTAAAGTTTGTTGTACTAGCTATAAATCAGTCACTTTGTATATAATTTTGGAAACAAACATTTGGGGGAACTTTGTTATTTCATTGGATTTTGGCAGTACTGCTTTTCTATATTTATTTCGTTTGGAGCCAATTATAAATGGCTAACGATAAATGTGATAAATATGATGAAAAAATTTCAAAGCTAAACAACGTCTGCTCTTCTATAAAACCTTGATATTGAAATGCGAAATGTGTTTATATTACATATTTAATAATAACAAGAACCGCATTTTTACTTTATTATGCGATAGTAATATAAAGTATTGTAAAAAAATATTTAAGATTTTAGTAGAAATAAATTTTTAGGGTCCCTGAACAAATATTTATTTATTTATTTATTTATTCAGTTTATCTGGATAGCCTAATAACATTTTTTCTAAAAAATATATTTGCTTTTTATAAAATACAATGGGTTAAGACAGAGGTTTTCAACCTGTGGTACGCGGATCCCAAGGGTCCGTGATAGTAGTTAAAAGAGCAGCTGATCTTTGTAACATTTTTTCAGAATTTACCCTTTTATTGACTGATTCTCATAATTTCGAGATTCTGCATTTCCTCTCATACCCTCACAATTTTTTTAGTTTCTGAGGGTCTGCAATTGCAAAAAGTTTGAGGACCACTGGTTCGCTTTTTGTTTCGGTTTAATACTAAATTTCATTGACGTGGTAGTTACGACGTCATTGCGGGGCCTTGCAAATTTCTTACAATGGCTCCCGATGTGTGCAATTTAACTATCCTTTTCTAATAGCATTCGCGTTCTGTCTATTTTTCTGTCAGTTTAAGATTATTTTTGAGTGCGTCGTAGTTAATGTTTATACAGTTTTCACGTGTTTGCACCAATTGTTTGAAGATACTTTTACTTTTTAACAGTGCTAATAGAGTTGTTACATGTTTACACTAAGTTTACTTGTATAATTTTGGAAGCATTGTAAGATGCATGTGGCTACGGTGAATAAACCTAAAAATAACGCAAAAAGACTCAAAAAAAATAAACATTCATTTCCTTTTTCGATCATCCTGGGTATTCCATGAGGTTTTCATTTGAATAAGTTTTATTTTCACCAAGCCAACTTTCTTCTGATAAACTTTAAAAGAAATAGAACTTCTACATATTAGTACTTAGAAAAATTAAATGTCGGTCATTTTGTAAATATGTTGAATAAAAAATTTAAATAATTTATTTCGCGTTTTCAATTCCTCAAAAACTGCCATGCGAAAGCGAACCTTCTATTTACGAAAATTACGGAAAAAGGGTCAGCGTGGTCCTTGTTCTTGGCTAAATTTGTTCCAGGCATAAACAATCTGAATTCAAAAATGTTTCGTACAATATTTTTTTTAAATTTTTTTATTGATATAAAATAAAATAATTCCTAATGTATGATAAACTTGATGTTGGCCATTTTTACTTTATCATACGATAGTATGACCCGAGTCATACGTAAATTAAAGTTTTATAAAAAATATTATATAATTTTAATCTTGGAAAATAATCGTAGCATGTTGATAATAATATTTTTTTATTAGTCTTGACTTTATTATGTTGCAAAAAATATTCATGGAGTAAGTAATAATTGCAAAAGTATAAGAATGTTGCAATTGCAATTATTGTGCCAAATTATGATTTGTTCCATTTAATTAACGATTCCTAAATATTTTTACGACATTGGTGGTCAAATACACATAGTATGCACTGTTTAAGATCTTATAAAGATCTTATAAATAGATCGCCCGTCTCATTAGTCATAACTCGAGACAAGAGATTTTTTTAAAGTGATTTTAAAAATAATACTGAATACAAAATGCACGATTATTTTCGCTAAAGCTAACGTAAACATTTCAAACATAAATAAATGGAAGGGTTACGCAATTTGAGTTCATCTACCTGTCGCTTCCTTATGACCCATCCATATTTAACACGTTGCGAACTAAGGAAAGGGGAAGATTTTTGAATACAACAAAAGATCACGTCAATTTTATACATACAACAGATTTTATTATTGTAAAACCATTTCTTTACCTATAAAATTACTGTATTTTCAACATAGCTTTTAAGTCACATACATTGTACATACTTTATTTTACCGTAATTTTTTAATTCAACTTTTATGAAGGAATTTAGACTAAAATTAATTAATATGGATATTTATCAAAAACCTGCCCCCTTTATTTTTATCCGTATTACACCTTGGTGCAATCAGACCGTATTATCCATGAGGAAGATTGGCAACATAGGACCTTATGGGACTGAGCTTCTTAACCTTTGGTCCACCGAGTCCTCGAAGGCCTGTACACTTCACAAAGGGTCCGTGCACTTCTACTGGAAAATGGAACAACTTGCGTTTATTTGCTCTAAATTATTGGAAAATTGCAAACATGAAAATTCACAGTCACATTTATTTAGTATTTTTACTGAGATAAATGAATAAAATCAGCGTAAGAACTACCTACCCCCCCTCTCTCTCTCTCTTCACGCTGAAGAATATTAGCCTATACTAGATTACTTAAATTATATAATCTCTCTCTCTTTCTCTTTTCTTTTTTGTGTTTACTGAAATGTTATCATGAATCATGGGGATTAGGTTTACAAAGGGAGATTTGGATTTTTCAGTGAGGTGATCGAGTCGTTGGGTTATGGGGATAATTTTGGTTTGTTCGTAAAGGTGTTGGTTTGGAAGGTTGTGGAGAGGGTTTCTTGGATACCTCTCTTTTAGTAATGCTTCTTAACGCAGATCTCTGGATACCTCTCTTTTAGTAATGCTTCTTAACGCAGATCTTTCAGCTATTTCAATTTTCTTTTTGGCGGATTCTTTTGCGTTTGCAAGTAAGATGGAAGCGTAATCTAGTAGTGGTCTGCATATGGTCTTATATATTTGCACTGAAGTTTTCAGGTTAATTCCATTTTTTCCACAGGTTAGTGAGCGAAAATGTTTAGATCCGGCTATCACGTTTTTTTTAATGATGCCAGATGTCTATTAAAAGAAAGTTTTGAGTCTAGTTGAACCCCGAGATATTTGGCTGTGGACTGTGCAGGAACTCGTTGATTTTGAAGTGTGGTAAAAGGTGGGAGATTTTTTAATCTGTGGTGAAAGAGGATTAACAGTGATTTATTGGGGTTTAACTTAAGGCGCAATTTGTAGTACCATACTTCTATGTTGTTCGTCATTTGTTGTAGTTTGTTTAGCGCTTCGCTGTGGTTTTTGGCGTGAGCGACTAAAGCCATATCATCAGCATATTAGAGGATTTCTTTTTCGGGATCTAGTTCCGGTGGGTCTGTGCCTGCCGTTACATTGCTGTCCATGGTGTTAACGTCGTATGTGTAAGCATTAAATAGGAAGGGGCACAGTGGGGAGCCTTGCGGAACACCTTGGGTAGGATAAATTGCTCGAGAGCGCGAGTTGCCTATTTTCACTTGAAGAGTTCTTTTTTTTTTAAAATCATTTATAATACAAATCAGATCGATGGGACAGTTCATATTGTGTAGTTTGTATAATAGCCCTTTATGCCATACGGAGTCAAAGGCTTTGGCTACGTCTAAAAATAGGGCTGCTGATGAGTGGCCGTCGATACTGTATGTTTGTATATTTGAGGTTAGTATTGTTAATGGCATTATTGTCGACACATTCGCCCTGAACCCGAATTGGTGTATGGGGATTTTGTTTTCAATTGGTTCCTCCATTCTTTGCTTTATATGTTTCTCCAGGTTTTTGCCGATGACTGGTAGAAGAGTAATAGGTCTGTAACCCGATGTCTTAGAGTGGTCTTCTCCTTTTTTGGGGATTTTGACAATTATTCCATTTTTCCATTCTTGTGGAAAATATCCGTTTTTCAAGCAGAAATTATAAATTTTCCTTATAAAGTCGTGCGTCTTTTTGCCAAGTCGTGTAAGGATAAATTTGGGAATATTGTCGATTCCGGTGCTTTAGCCCTTATTTAGGATTTCGTAGTATTCTTCTTCTGATATCTCGGTAGACGTTATTTTTATATTATTATGATAGAAGTTTTGATACCATGTTTTAACCATGTTTTCTGTTTGTATATCGAATTTATT
>JARJDX010015681.1:0-10028 GCA_030264735.1 Gymnusa sp. GC000175 | reverse complement strand
ACACCACTTCAAAATCAACTTTTTCTGAATGAGGGAGGTCGAAAACGGATATTTCCGCAAAAATCTCGATTTTGAAAATTGTCGCTTTTAATATACTTTAATTTACTTTGTAAATAAAAGTAAAATCAATAAATACGTATTTAATATTTTTTGAGAACTATTTAATAATACTAAAATAACATCTCTTCTTCCCTCTTTGTGGGTAAATTTTGTCAAAAAAACGCTTCAATTTGTCTGAACTTATTGAAATTTTATTCAAAATCAACGAAGTTACTTCAAAATATGGTGTTATTTCACAAAATTCACACGAGGGTGGTACCAGAAGGACCTGATATGACCTACAGATGGCGGTTGTTGTTTAAATATAATGACTATGCTAAGTACCAGTCTTCAAGTTTGACGATGCTACGTTCCTACGTTTTCAGTATTTGTTCGACAGCTAGTGAACGCTCTCACTGAATTTGTAAACATGGAAAAAATTGGTCATCGTTATGCGATACAATGTCAACCTTTTAAAAGGCTTCAGTCCAACTAATATGACAGCGGATCTAGATTCTACTCTGGGAAGCCTGCCCCTTCATTTATAGAAGTAAAACATTGGGTGTTAGATTTTAAACGAGGCCGTACGAGCTGCCAAGATGAACGTCGCACCAAATGATGTGACGCCAGAAATGGCGAAGAAAATCTACAAAATGATATTGGATTACCGTCGACTGAAATTGCGCGAGCTAGCAGATGTGGTAAGCATTTCGAAAAGTGCTGCATATCGCATATTGACTGAAAATTTTGACATGAGAAAGCACAAGATGGGTGCCGCGATTATGGAACCAAAACAGCGTCGTGAGGATGTTTCTATCATATCAATAAAGCTGAGTTTTTGCATCGAATCATAACCATGAATGAAATATGGGTCCATCACTTTACATCTGAGACGAAGGAACAGTCAAAAAAAAATTAACTGAGAGGGGGGTAACGTCTTTCAAGATGGCGAAGACAGTTTCATACGCAGGCAAGGTGTGGCGTTAATTTTTGTAATGCGAGTGGAGTAATTTTCATTTATTATCTTTAAAAAATAAAAAAAATCAACGGCGTGTATTAGGCAAATTTATTGCAGCGTTTGAGTAGTGAAATCAAGACAAAACCGGACGCATTTAGCGAAAAAGAAAGTTTTTTTTATCAATACAATTGTCCAGTTTACATATTATATATTATCGCCAAAATCAATAAGTTAAAGATCGAATTGCTTCCTCACGCACCCTATTCGCCAGATTTATTTCTCGAATTATTTTTTGTTTTTTAACTTGAAAAAAAAATGGCTTGGTGTAAAAAGATTTGCCAATAAAGAAGAGGTGAAGTCTGCGGTTGATCGCTTGACGATTCTCACTATAAACAGGGTTTCGAAGCTACTAAACATCGCTGGAAAAAGTATATCGATCTAAAAGGAGATTATGTAGAGAAATAAAGATATATTTATCAAAATTTTTTGTGTTCTCTTAGGTCGGGTACTTCTGTGACTACCCTCGTAGTTTAAATTTCATTTTATTTTTTGAACTTGTTTTTTATTTTTCCAATGATAATAACTTTATTGATTTTAAAGTAAAACAATAAATCATAGATAGTTTTTGTAGTAAAATGTGCTAACTTTAACGTGATTTAATCGAATTTTAAATATTCTTCATACTTTTTGAAATATAAGGATATAACACAAAAAATGATGAAAAAATTACAAAATGGTGATGTAGCGACCTTGGAAAAATTGCAATTTTCATATTGGGAAAAATAAAAATGTTTTTAAGTCGGAAAACATAGTTTATTTTTGTAATTTGTATTTTTATTTTAGGCAAAATATCATCAGTCATACAATAAGTTCTTAAAATGTAAAATTTTGAAAAAATGACAGCAACACAATTTGTTACAAATTTAATTGAAGACACTTTTGTACTTTTATGTTTTTTTTCCATAAATTTGACAGTTTTTCAATTTTTTTGCAAAAAACCGGAAAACCTCACCAATAAATTACCACTTCCGGTTGGTGGATTTCAGCCATAAGTAAGTGGGCTCTTCCAATTATTGTTAAAAGCTTAAATATGAATTTTTGTTGTGATATCTTTAATAGTTTTTGATAAACCTTGACCACAAAAACGCGCCACACACACATCCACACAGACATTTTTTAATTTTGGTCAATTCTTGTTTAGAGGTGTATTACCAGCAAAATCTCAACTTTTTCTTTGACGATTACAATACTTTATCTATGATAAAGTAAAACGATGATTTAAGAATTTTTTTTTACCATTTTCACTCTCTGAAATAACAAAATGTGATTTTTTTGTCAATTTTTTGACAAACTAAAGCAAAATCCCGTATCGTCCTTAATTTCCATCCAAATTGATCTCCAATGAGCTTATTTTGTAGCCAAAATAATCTTTTTCAAGGCCACGGACACAAATATATATTTTTTTAATTGTTATAAAAAAATGTATCAACAAGTTATAAAACTATAAGTTGGGGTAAAAAAAATAAAATAAAATTTAATGCGGACCGCATAAATTTCCGCCAAGGGCCGCATGTGGCCTCCTTGCGTTTGTTTGCCCTTTCTTTCCACTAATTAGAGGGGACAGGGGGCGTTACTTTAGCATAACCTAATGGTTTTTTTATAATAAACACGTGTTTTTTGATTCTTTATTTAGAATTATAGAAAAATAAATTATTTTATAACGAAATAAACCATTTTCAAATCTAAAACCTGTGATGTTACTTTCTTAAAAGCAATCACCCTGTGTAATTATTATAAAATAATACATCATCGTCGTTACTAAAATGTATAGCAGTTTAGTCTAAAGCTTCGTTATATAATCACACATTAGTAGTCATTAGTCTTAAAATAATAAACTTTTATCTCATATCGATGAATATTAAAGCACGTATTTGTTTGTAAATTATTGTATTAGTTACTACGTGCGAAGAAACGAAGTACAAATTAACAATACCAATTAATCGTTTGAATGTAAATGGAATAAATTTTATTAATTATATAATTAAGTAAAGTAATAATTTTCGAATGCTCGCTGAGTTGTATTGTTTATGTAATGTGGAATTATTTGATGCATCAAAATGTAATGAATGCTCTGATGAAATGCGAGGTAGTCTAAATGTATACTAAAAATGTGCAACGAAGCATAGAACAGACAAATCCATAGACGATAATGATAGCATTTATAAATGTTCAGTAGGAACCACAATAAAATTACTATAATTAACTCATGACCTCTCTAGATATTTATTTAAACGAAAAAAATTAATTCGCCTTCTCTGATCAAATTAATAAAAATATTAATCGATAGTTGCGATTAAGTAAATTTGTAAAAATGCGCTCCAGTTAATCACAAAAATTGATACATTGTAAGTTATAGATTGATTAAAATGTTGTAATCATTTATTTACCGCAGTGATATCTATTGGATAAAATTGTAGAAAATAATGGAAACTCATCACGAAGAAAGATGATATTTAAAAAAATCCGAATTCCGATCTTGTGTTGACTGCAAACTCGCTGTGTCCACTGAGTTACCCGGTTTTCCATTTACAGTGATTCTTTCCATATATGATATACTTGATCTTTATTCTTATATAGTATTAAAGCCAAATGTGCACTGGAAGACAGTTTTGACTAAAGGGCCTTGTAAGGTCGTTAACTATAATGCTTTCTTTTTTTGCTAAGTTAATACATCGCGATGAAATTTCACATATTGCCATGAAAAAGTTAATTCATTTCGTTGATAAAGCACGCATCTTAATAACAAGAGAAGTGTGTTAATTGAGATAAAAATTTTGCCAACTATCTAGAAATACCTATATAATATAATAAACTTTTTTTATTTATTCAGTACAAAGGTTTATTGTATGTGAGAGTATTAGAGATAAGTCATTTAAGTAGGTGGGAAATAGTACGATTGCAATTTATATCGCGTGTAGATTATATAGAGTTATTACTGGAATTCATTAATTAACTCATTGCCTTTTTTCCTTCATCAATTAAACAATTTATTTCCATTTTTACGCTTATTACAATAAATTGAAATATTATCGCCGCTTTAACAACTGATTTTCATCTCTTCAACACCATTTCACCTCCAACATCATTTCACATTAAAATTGATTTATTTTAGTTTTTTTTCAAAATATTTACAAGGTCGTAAACCTTGGTCTCTTTGAAGTCCTTTGATTCAAATGTTTATAGTTTTAAGCACTTATTGATGGGAGATGGTTTGAATGACGTGCATTTATTCAAATTTTCAAGGATCACAAAATTTGAGCGACTCGCTTTTGTGCCCCAATTATTTCTTGACATTTTGCGCGACAAATGTCACGAAAATGTATTTTGCAATTGGAGAATCCACATTTTTAAATGATATCTAATGCATTGCACATATAATGAGGCACACATCGATGAGCGCGCGGTTTGGGTTGGTCACAAGGTCGTCGTCTAACAAAAAATATCATGTGTCAATGAGGTTATAACAAAAAAAAATATATATAACAGTTGAAAACAACGTTACTAATTGGCGCGACAAAAGCAATATTAAGGGGGTCAAAGATGTCCCACCTAAATTACATGTTGGTGGAGCTATTTATAAAGATGCAGGAGATGGAAATATTAAGGAAGACAATGCGTGTATGTATTGGATGTGCGCTCGTCATTTCTGACTTATTTTGCATAACACACCTACAATAGTGCTCGTTTGAAGAAAGTATTTAAAATATTTATGTAGATCAGCGCGCGCTGTCGCCGATTGGAATTTTGGAGCCAAAAAGATATCGGAATGTTTATCAAAATATTATTACATATAAAAAAAGAGATAAGGAATTCATTCATAATTTATGTCACTTACCAAAAGTTCTACTTGTAATACTATGGATCATTTTATCGATTTCTTTGTTTTTCCTTTTTCTTTTTAATACTGGTGTGCCCAGCACGGAATAGTTGTGATGCCCGTGACTGTTGAGGAAAAGGTAATATTCCTTGGACTGTTGGATTTGCGCTTTAACAACACCGTGAGTTCCACCTTGTAATTCAGATTCACAGTTCATACGTTTGGAGTCGTTTAGGAAGGTGAGTCTAAGATTATCGTCCACGGCGAACGAGGGGCTTTTGTATCGTTCAACTATCTTGAAGGAAACTGAATAGTTGCGGACGCGATTGGAACTCATACTCTCCGCTTTGGCGAGTACTACAGTGTTAGCGAGATAAGCTTTTCTAGCAACATCTTGTTCTTGGCAAGAAAGCTTGTTTCGTTGTTGCTTATTTTTGTTGGGAGATCTTTGCGAGCGCGTCACTATGGCCGCCGTCGGTTTAAGCGGTCGAACGTCCGATGGAGGAATTTGCGCGAATTTTTCGCTTGTTGCAGGCCGCGTTGTTGATCTCGTTCGAAACGTTTCGGATTCGGTTGGCGGAATGACGATTGCGTCTATCCGGCTTGTGGGGTTTGGTGCGAAATATGGCGCTCGAGTGGCTTGCACCTTTTTAGAGTGTCTTATTCTGTGGGGTCGTTGATTGTGTTTCCTAGTTTGGCGGTTAGTTGCTAAAGTTTCCGGGTTGTTTTGGTTGTGGTAGGGCGACCTGTGTTGGTGTCTGTTTTCGGAAATGTTGCTGCTTGATTGAATCAGTCTGTTTAATAAGTCTGAATGTAAATTTAATCTAGTCGGTGAGGTATAAGAATTTCTTTTGCTAATGTCCGTCATTGCCAATTTATCTATGCGGAAACCAGAACAACTTAAAAAGGCTACCATCACTAGAAATATAAAACATACACATTTTTCGTACGATAATTTATACATGTCTAGGGAAGTTGTTCGCGAGTGTCCTTTCCCTTCAAGCTTTCACGGCGCCCTGAAACGATATTTGATGACAGTGGCCACGTCTAGGTGCCGGGTACTTTCTAGCTCCTGGAAGTCCCGATTCTGCGACATCTTCCCTGTTGTCCGCGCTCCTCGACATCAACGAGTAGCGCGGCTCATCACACGCACTTATGCCTTATAAGATATTTTGCATTGACTGCATATCCCGCAGCTTCTGCTTCAATTTCTTCCAACGCCTAGTTTTATGTTCGTCTAGTAATAGGAACGATCGTAACTTTATGTCCTCTGCACTACAATTCCCCGCTGTGCTGCTAATTACTACAACACCACGACGATTTTACAACACTATATCTATTTATACAAACAACAAGTTCGACGTGCCGATTCCATATATAGATACAATAACGAATAAATCCAAATATAAATTTATATCGAGCGTCGTCCGATTATTACAAATCTTAAAATTCAGCCGCGACTTGGGCGCAACTTCAAATATAGAAGATATAAGTTAGGTGCGTGAAATCTGAGACGGGGTGGTCGCGACTGAAAATCACTGAAATAGTACGGGGGGCTCGGGGCACTTTCACGGGGCGCTCTGCTGTGGATTATCACCGTACAGTAACAATACACACTCTCGGAGATGTAGTGAATGCAGCACGGTGCCGTTGTTCACTTATTCGAAGCTCAAACCACACTGAGGTTCCTCTTCTAAGCATCTGGTGGCAGACGCTTGAACTGCACTCACAGATTACTTGTGAAATAGACAATCGTCGCGACGCTCTTCGATTTTTATTCTATTTTATTACGTTTTTATTATACACACTTTATTTTTTTTTTCAACGATTAAAACTATCATTCTTCTATATACCCATTTATCGTTACTATTTCATCTTTTATTTCTTATAATACCGGCGCCAGATTATTATTATCAAAACACCAATCTATCTGATAAGTAATTTTAAATGATTTAAATATAATTATCAAAATAGTTTACTACTCATTCATACATCCATATCAATTTTTTATGCCTTACAAAGTACATTTATACCTAGAAAAAATGATAAAAATTAATTTATAATTTGTTACTTAAAATAAAAATTTATACGGCGCCTACAAAATGTAATCTGTCTAATCTGCAGTTGCTTTAAATGAACCCTCCAAATATGTTTATGCGTTCTAGTGTGAAAGATATTTACCATAGTTTAATGTTATGTAGAAAATATAAGCAAAATAGTTTACATTTCGCGGCCAATTTTTGTATAAAATATAAAACCATTAAAATATTCTTCTGCGCTCTTTATTTTACCGCACTGCAGTTTCCCTTTTTTTTATTATAAATTCGTTGAATAAAATTGCAAGTCATATTGTTGGACCGTATGGTATTAAACAAACGACACCATAATTTCCGTTTTAATGTGCCCACTTCCGGTTCATATTAATTCAAATTTAATTTAAATTAATTTCAGTTTGTCTTTTGAAATTTGTAGCCGTGCCAAAACCACATGCTACTTTTTATATATAAATATACCTGAGACTCTACTACAACATTATTTAGGTTGTTACACATTTTCATAACTTATTTTCATAACTTATGCACATAAATAATTTTTTACACGAAACATTTACATGGAGGTCCTAACTACTAAGCTTTCAAGGCGTCTAAGAGGAAGAATAATTTGATAAAAATTTAATAGTTTCATGAGAAAATATTCTTACAATAATATGCATAAACAAATTCTAATTATTGAATTGAATTGAATTATATTACAGAATGATTTCTAGTCCCTAATAATAACAAAATAATTCAATTTTTTATTTACTTTTTAGAAAAATTAAAAGTAGTGGTTAGGTACCACTACTTTTTACAAAATATTTTTATGTTGTTATAATATATTTTTATTTTTTAATAGATATACAGGGTGGATCCCAAAACTCGACCAGTGACTAGGTTGTTACTACTCCCCCTTTTTCTTTCTCACCATGTACTGGGACTTGGTATCGAACTTTGAAATTGGTTAAAAAAGCTACGGCGTTGGTAGGGTTTTGGTATCCACCCTGTATATCTATTTAAAAAAATATATATAACAACTTAAAAAGACTAGGTCCTAGTTAATAAACCGGGATCATCTAGCCCGTATGATAACACTTTGTAAGCTCTTACAGTGTAAAGGTCCCAACCTTGAGTTACAGGTAAACAAACCTACCCAGCTGTCGTAGGCCTGCACAAAGCTAATGATGCCAGATCTGTTTGTGATCTGTTTCTGCTTAACAAAACCTGTTAAATCTGTTAAATCGAATATGATACGTGGTTGTGTTTCGCGGGTTTCAGATTTAGAGAATCTTGGCTTTACTGCCTGGATAATTGTGGAAAGAAAACCACAAAAAACAAATACCCCAATCCAAAATGGAACAGCATAAGCCGAAGGATGCGTGATTAATGAGACGCTTAGCCGCTATTATGCATACTCCGGGTACCAGGCGCGCCTTGTTGGAGTAATGCTGGGCTCTGCTGCGACTTAAAGTTTCCTAGCTATTTGTGGAACTCGCATGGACCAAAGTACTTTTAAAGGAGTGAATTACTCCTAAAAAACTTCCATTTGAAAAGGTGGTCGAAGAAACTCCATAAGGCGTAGTACCTATGGAGATTCTCAATGCAGAAGGCGCGGCTTCAAAGCAGCATGGACGAGCTCGCAAAAAACCTTGAACGCAGACAAAAGCATTAATATGATCGGCGCTGCTAGATAGAGCATGTTTTTTTCTCTTGGAAAAAAGACTAGAGGAATCTCGCGAAGAGGCACTAGTGTCTATCAAAGGCATTCCCAAAAAAAAAACCAACAAACAAAAGGTCGAATGCCAGTACTACTGACACAGTCACATCCAAATGGATTAAAAGGCAACCAGTGCCCATCACCGGTGGCCGTACTGTAGCAGGAATAAAAATGGAAATCAGATACTTTTCCAGGCATGATAACGGATCAAATAAGTGCCGTTTGTGAGGCAATACTGGAAAAAATAATTGAAGATGGAATTAAGCTTAAGTTTCATCAATTTTATCGGAGGACTGGCTCAAAGAAATTACTGGTACTCTGAATCTGTTGGAGGCAGCGAAGTTAGGGATCCTTAAAGAGGCAGACTTGCCTCACTCCGAAATCTTTATTCATTACTTGCTGAACAGCCAGGAGTACAGAAATGAGAAAATGCTTTCTCTCAAAGAGGCGTAAAACGGCCTCAAAGAAAAAGGGTGGAGGGTGCTACACGGACGATGCGTACTAATCGTAGAATCGGAAGACGATTTTTGTCAACTCCTCCATAGATTTACAAACATAGCCAAAATATACAATATGGAAATCTTTACCGAAAAGACCTAATAGTGGTAGTATTAAAAACCAAATTATAGAATAAGTAATGAACTTTTGTACTTTTTATGTATTAGTATTGATATTCTCTGTTGTGCACTGGTAACTTTGACACACCGAGATAGAAATGTATTTCTGGTCCAATGTCTTCTGTTTTTAATCCTATTTTGTTTCGGTTAGCACTGTTATTTTGATTTGTGGTTTTTTTAGTTTTTACACTATTTTTTCCGTTTTTTGTTTTTAGACTTAGTGTATTCCAAGTTTCATAATTCATTGACCCATTGCGTAGCTTTTTTCGTTGTCGATTTTTTGTTTCATTCCGAGGCATGGTATTGGAATTTTTAGTAATTTTAGGTTTTTCTAAGTGTGGGTTACTACTTCGACTTAAAAACCCCCAACGTGGAGAGCCAAGAAATATTTTTTTCAGGTTTTATTATTAGACTTATTGTCTTCCTTTCATAACAACTTGAACATCTTAAATACAACGAAATACGCATGGGAAAGCAAAGGGTCAATGAAAAAAATAAAAAAATGAAGAATGCGGAGTTGAATCTAAAAGTTTATGAATAAAGATGAAGCACCAAATTGTTTTTTAAAACCAAATTTACATTTTTTTTGAAATATTCTCCATCATGGATATCCTAGTTGCACAGTGAACAACAAATAAAACTATGCTCCAAAACCCACGCAAAAAAATCAATATTCATGAGCCAAAGAATACTTGCGTGACTTTACTTTTCCAAATTGTCACTTCAAACCCCTTGAACTCGTCCAAATTATTGACAACCGAATATATTACCTCAATAAGTGATT